>PVKE010007978.1:0-49041 GCA_004027555.1 Craseonycteris thonglongyai
AATGTTACTGTTTTATATCCACTGGCCTTTTCTTTAGGACATTGCAGTCAGGTCAATCAGCCAACAACAGTTTATAGAAATTCAATTTGGTCCCAGGAATCATAAAACAAACAAACAAAAACAAACAAACAAAGACAAAAACCAAAGACCCTACCTTTAAGATGTTTTCATTTCAGTGAAATGTGACAGACAAAAAAACAAAACAAAACAAAACCCAGCAACAACAAGTAAACAATACAAATACTTAAATAATTTCAAATACTAATAAGTACTGGGAAGACTAAAGAGAATACAGTGGCAGATGATGACTGAGGTGAAGATGGTTTGGGAGAGGCTGCTTTTAGATAGGGTGATAATTGAAAAAGTAATATTTAAATTAAGGCAAGAATGAAAACAAGAAAAAAAGATCTGTGGCCAGAACCTTCCAAGTAGATAGAGGTGAAAGGAACAAGCTGAAATATGCTGAATGCAGGAAAAACTAAAAAATAAATTGATGCCTGAGAAATGGCTAGGGGCTTGTAGGACACAGTAAGGAACCAAGATTTTACGTATAACGGGAAGCCATTAAAATGTTCTACGTGGAGAATGGCCAAAAGGAGCCAGGATGGGGCGGGAGGTGGTGGGAGCTGTGACAGAAGGCAGAGTGATTTTAGGAGATTGTCACATTCCTCTGTCTGTGGGCTGTCCTTCTCAATCTCTCTCACCCCTGGAGTTGGTTTTGGTTCAGTCCTTGACTGGATTTCCCAGAGTACAAAAATATAGACAGGTCAGGTTTTGGTACATTCCATTTTAGGTGCCATTCTTAAATCAAAGTGCCGTTTAGGTATAAGCTGCTGAGACTTTAGTGGAAGAATGGGAGTCAGACAGCAACTCAGCTATACTGCTTCCCCTGTCCTTGTTATGAAACCACAGAAGACCTCTCCTTGATCTACCCACCAGGTTCTTTGCACAGGGGGATGCTTCATCTTTATGGATTTCTAGGCACGTAGTTCTGTGGATTCTTTTCCTTTGACACCAAACACTGCCACAATTCCTTTAAGCATATTTTACAACGCTCTCTACCCAGAAGCTACTCCATAAACATTAATAAAAATCATTACTGTTACTCTACTGAAAGAGCCTACGCATTTCTTGCTGAGCACTTGTTACAATTTGACTTATGGAAATGTGTACTCAACATGAGTGGCTATTCACTTAACACTTGGCCTTCTGACACTAATCACATTTTAAGTAATGCAAGTGTCTGCATGCACTCATGTGTGAAAAATATTCACCAAAGTATATTAGCAGCAACAGCACATAAATTGCTTCTTCATTTTCAGAAGACTTACACAACCTATTCTTGAAAGTAATTTTAGAGACCAGAAATATTAAAGGTAATGTGAAGACACTCAAAACAAATTATTCCTCCACCTCACAGGAAAAAATGTTTAAATGTTCCCTACAAGTATATTGTCAATCTTTTCAGAGAGGTGTTGGGAGACATGGTTGGTCCCTAGTTTATAAGTTAGCTCCTAAATAGGAGATAGAGAGACTCTATTTTAAGGAAAGATAATTTAACACAAAATGGGCAAACATAAAACAATATGCCATGTTGAACTGTGTTGTTTTTAAACACAAAGTTAAAATCAATAGTTCTCTAAGGAAAAAAATAATAGTTTTATTTTAGATAAGAGTGGGAAAATCTGATGTCAAATTTTAAATATTTTTTTTATTTACTTATTTATTTTTGACAGAGAGAGAGAGAGATACAGAGACAGAGACAGAGATAACTGAACTGGGGGAGTTCCCAATTCAGCATATGGTTCCGCACGGGCCAGGGCTGGGATTTGATCCCCGGTCCCTGGCGCTGCAAAGTGAGCGCTTAACCCACTGAGCCATCCCACCTTCGCCAAATTTTAGGAAAAAAAAAAAATTTTTTTTTTTAATTCCAAAGATATACTGGGTAGAGAAGCTATATAGTTTATGGACTTGTGAAAGGTTTTAGAATACTCCTATTTGAATGCAAAGATAACTCTATTTTTCAGGCCAGCCCACCCCAGCTTTATATCTTAATAAACATTAAGAAAATAGGATGAAATAATGTTTCTGAGCCCTCTGTGCTCACTGGAAGGTACTGTGTAAATTTGGAATATCTTACTAATAAACTCTACCCTATACACTGAACTCACTACACAGTTAAGTAGCAATGAACATTAAGAAAAAGTGGGCAAATTAATCCCTAGAGGAAAGGAAATTCAGTTTTTCATTACCATGTGGGAGTGAGAAAATTCTCTGGCATCAATTTGCATGTGCATCCAATCACAATTTGGCAGCTACATTTAAATGAGCCTCAGGTAAATAAGAAGTAAAAGATAAAGCTGGAGGTCGTTAACAATCATATCACTTCTTCCCAACTACCCCAAAGCAAAACATGAAGGTGCTTCTGTAATGAAAGACAGGTGGACATGTATATTGAAACAATGACTTCAATTGGAATGATACTTTTTTATTCAATATGAAGGGTGTTTTATGTGTCATGTTATAATGAGATAAGAAACTGTGATAACAGCTTGTAGGAAGAAAGATAAATTGGAATCTAAGACAAATAATGAACTTGACACTGAAGGCAATCCAAAGGATGACAAAGCACAATAAAACACTCTAAATATTTTAATGTCTATAAAACCCACAGATGTGCCTCCCTCCCAACCTCCCTCTTTCCCTAATGCATCCTCCAGGCAGAGCCCTCTATGAATTTACAATGTTGAATACATGGCTTTATTTCAAGAAAGTTCATGAACAGATAGAGCAGGGTTGGCAGCTGCATTACTACTGTTAAGAAAAATGAACAGTGTTTCTATTCAGCAGCATCTCTCTTTCTTTTTAAACTGTGTTGATGTGCCCTTAATTCTTCAGTAAAAACATTCACAGAGGAATGCAATATTGAGAGGTGTTTTGATTTCTAAAAGTGAACATATCGGTGAGTTCAAAGGTTTTCAATAATGAAATTCTCAAATTTATTTTTTATGTTTTTTATATTTTATATCTGTAAATCATAAGCAACATTAAAACATCTTGAGGATTACAGGATTTAGTTAAGCATTGATGTAAAAAGAAATCTCGAAGGCTTGAACTTCCACACATGTAACCAATTCAGAGAGGATATCTTATGGGAGATTTTTATGGTTCTCAAGGACAGATTTAGAAATTCACAGGACTGAGAAGGTTCATGTTGGATTACTGCATAAGGATAAAATATGAAGGTTGTGTGGAAATCAATGTACTTTACCCAAAAAGTAAAATACAACTTGTGGCCTCAGAATTTGAGGTGCAAGTCAAAGGAAAATTATATTTAAAATAAATGTATAATACTAATTAAAATTGAAATAGACTATTTAACAGTTTATTTACTGACCTATTCTCTTGAATATTGATAATAATAATATATTCTACTTTAATTATACATCAAATGTCAGAATTAGAATTTAACTTACTTATACTCTACATTGATATTTAAAAAAAATAATATAGATAACAGTCAACAAAAAATAAGTTGCTACAACTTTAAGAGGTGATTTTATAACTTGTTTTAAACTTCATCCATTCTTGATATGAATTTCCAACATTAAAAAAATAATTTTGAGACTGATTACTATAACTCGTCTAGTAAAACACAAATTAAATATAGAACACCAAAAAGGAAAAGCTGAGAATCTATAAAGGAACCCTGTGGCCTAATGAGAGAAGAACCAAGATTACCAGTTTTCTATAAATTTCTATATTTTTATGGATAAAGGAATAAATATCTACCTGTGTTTCTTAATGTCATTGATTCCATTCTTCAGATTTCCAAGTCTTTCTGTTGGATTTTGCCTAAAATAATATTTGTATAAGACAGTTAATAATGATTATACTTGAGTAAATTTTCAATTAAAATTTAACATTTTATTCATGTATTCAACCATATTCATAGACTATGTGTCTGAGTAGAGGGAGATGAAAAACACATGCCCCTCTCTAGAGGAGCCACAGTCAAATCAGAATTAGGAATATATCTATAACTACAACTATAACTATATATGTATATAGGCATATATGTATGTGTGTGTGTATCTAACTCTTAATGCTTTAAATGAGCTAGAAACAAATGCTTAAAGGAATAGGAGGGTGGTGTCTTACAAACTCTGCTGAGAAAACCAGGGAAAGCTTTAGAGAATTACTTTAGAGAATTATTTACACCTCAACTGGAATCTTAGAAGCATTCAGAAATTTCTGTTGGCAACGCACAGCTAGTTTCCATGGTCTAAATTTACTAAATTTTAATGCTTAAAAAAAAGTCCAAATGTGCAAAAATATAGTGACAAAGTGAAGTTCCAACAAAATTCTGTAACTCTTATGTTCTCTAATAGATTATTCTTACTAGTAAATAGAAATGTGAAGTAATTTAAAACAAAGCCAGGGGTATGGTCCAAGATAACAGTGTTGGAAGAATCCGAACTCACCTCTTCTCATGAACACACCAGATTTACAACTACATGTGAAACAATTTCCTCTGAAAATGACCTCAAAACTTGCTAAACAGCTCCTCACAACAAAAGGTAAAAGGGACACTTTGAGGCAAGCAGGAGAGGTGGAGACATAGTCTCTCCAAGTATCACCTCCTCATGTGGCAAACCACAATCAGGAGGACTCTCACTATTCCATATCTTCTCCCTGAGGATCAAGGAGTTCATGCCCCACATCAGTGGTGCCACCCGTTGGGATATGGAATGAAGAGACTGACTCCAAAATGTATGGCTTTGAAAACAACAAGGCTCATTTTCAGAAGACCCAAAGAGCTGTAAAGGACTTATATTTCTATTAAGGGCTGGCTCAGAGATTCACTTGCCCCAGTGCAAAAGTAGCAGTTTGAAAAGTACCTAGACTATACGTGAAGGAGATTCATTTGCCAATCTTAAAGTGCCTGCCAGAGAGACAGAGACCTGTTGAGACTTACTCCAGGGATTGAAGCAATGGCAGGTGCCATTTATGTACTCACCTTCTATCTACCTCAATAGTGCCAGTGCACATGTCCTACCTCAATGCTGTTCTGTGTCTCCTTGAAAGCCAGTGGGTGAGTATACTACAACCCCATATTCTCCCAAGGCCCCATAAAATCCAGCAGGTATACCCTGGCTCCACATTCTCCCATTGCCTTTCTGAAGCCAGGGGACACATGCAGTCAATACAGCGGACTCATTAGACCAGGTAGACTTAAAAGATATAGACAGAAAGTTCATCCCAAAGCAGCAGAATGCATACTCTTATCAAGTGCACATGAAACATTCTCCAGGAAAGATTGTATGTTAAACCTCAAAATAAGTCTCAACAGATTTAGAAAAGACTGAAATCATATCAAGTGTCTTTTCCAATCAGAATGATATGATACTAGAAATGGAGTACAAGAAGAAAACTTGAAAAATCACAAATATGGGGAGATAAACAGCACACTACTGAACAATAAATGGGTCAATAAAGAAACTAAAATAAAAATCAAAAATACCTTGAGACAAATAAAAATGTAAATATGACTTACCAAAATCTACAGGATGCAGGAAAAGCAGTTCTAAGAGGGAAGTTCATAATGATACAGACCTACCTCAAGAAACAAGAAGAAAACCAAAATAAACAATCTAACTTTACACCTATAGAAACTACCAAAAGAAGAACAAAGCCCAAAGTTAGTAGAAGGAAGGAAATAATAAAGGTCAGAAAAAAATAAACAAACTAGAGACTAAAAAGACAATAGAAAAGATCAATGAAACTAAGTACTGTTTATACAAAAGATTTTAAAAAATGACAAATTTTTAACTTGACTCACCAAGAAAAAAGAGAGAAGACTCAAGTAAGTAAAATCAGAAATGAAAGAGGAGTCGTTATAACTGATACCACAAAAATGCATAGGATCTTAAGAGACTACTGTGAACAATCATATGCCAACAGATGTGATAGCCTAGAAGAAATAGGTAAATCCCCAGAAACATATACTCTTCCAAAACTGAATAGTTGTTTTTTTTTAATCTGAATAAACTAATTATTAGTAAGGAGATTGAATCAGTAATCAAAAAACTCCAAAAAGATAAAAGTCCAGGGCCAGATGGTTTCAAAGGTGAATTCTACCAAACATTTAAAGATTTAATTCATACCCTTCTCATAATCTTCCAAAAAGCCAAAGAGGAGGGAATGCTTCCAATCTCATTTTATAAGGCCAAGCATTACCATGATACCAAAACCAGACAAGCACACAAACACAAAAATTACGGGCCAATATCTCTGATGAACATAGATGCAAATATCCTCAACAAAATATTAGCAAACCAAATTCAATAATACATTAACGAGATAATACACCATGATCAGGTGGGATTTATTGTGTGAAAAGGATGGTTCTAATGCAAGAGTGGTTCAACAACTGCAAATCAACGAGTGTGAAACACTACATTAGCAAAATGAAGGGTAAAAATCATATGATCATCTCAACTGATGCAGAAAAAGCATTTGACAAAATTCACCATTTATTTATGATAAAATCTCTCAAAAGAAGTGAGTATAGAGAAAATGTACCTCAACATAATACTGACCATATATGATAAGGCCACAGCTAATATTATGCTCATGGTGATAAGATAAAAGTTTTCCTTTAAGATCAAAAACACGACAGAGATACCCACTCTTGTCACTTTAATTCTACATAGTATTAGAAGTCCTAGCCAGAGCAATTAGACAAGAGAAGGAAATAAAAAGCCTTCAAATTGGAAAGGAAGAAGTAAATCTGTCACTATTTGTAGACAATATGATTTTATATATGAAAAATCCTAGATTCCACCAAAAAAACTGTTAGAACTAATTAACAAATTCAGGAAAGTTATAGGTACAAAATCAGAGAAGATATAAATGAAATGAAGACTATAAAATCTCTTGCATTTCTAGACATTAATAACTATTAGGAAAATAAATTAAGAAAATCCCATTTACAATTGCATCAAAAAGAATAAACTACCCTTGGAATAAATTTAATCAAGGTGGTGAAAGACCTGTACACTGAAAACTATAAGACATTGATGAAAGAAATTGAACAAGACACATAAATGGAAAGATATTCTGTATTCATGAATTAGAAAAACATTGTTTCAATGTCCATATTATGCAAAGCAATCTATAATCTAAAGGCAATCCCCGTTAAAATCTCAATGGCACTTTCACAGAAATAGAACAATCCTAAAATTTGCATGAAACCACTAAACACTCCAAATAGCTAAAGCAGTCTTGTGAAAGAAGGACAAAGCTGGAGGTATCATGCTCCCTGATTTCAAAGTATATTACAAAGCCATAGTAATCCCAATAGTATGATCCTGGAATAAAAACAGACACATAGATCAAGGGAACAGAATAGGGCATGCTGGGATTGAGCACTTGTCTTGCAGCCTTGTGGTCTGAGGATTGTATCTGGATCCCAGCCCATGTAGACCCACATGCTGAAAATGGGGTGTGCCCCCAGTTTGGTTCTCAGCAGGGTGAGCTTCCCATGTGGGAAGCCCCTGGTTCAGCTCCCACCCAGGGTGTGCTTCCCATGTAAGAGGCCCCCAACTCCTGGGGCGTGCATCCCATGTGGGAAGCCCCCAGCCAGTTCCTGCCCTGGGCGGCCCTGCACGGCTCCCACCCACCCGTGTGGAACAAAACCATGTCAAAAACTAATGATGTACAACTATGGACACTGCTCTGGGCTCTCCCCTTTCTCTCTCTGTCTCTCTGTCAAAAACAATAAAAATATATCTTAAAAAAAAGGGAGGAGGACACAATAGAGATCCCAGAAAAAACAAACAAACATGCATATATCAACAGTGTGTTCATGACAAAGGAGGTAAGAATATACAGTGCGGAAAAGACAGTCTCTTTAATAAGTGGTACTGGGAAACCTGCACAAAAACATGCAAAAAATTAAACTAGTCTATTATCTCTCACCATGCACAAAAATTAACTCAAAATGGATTAAAGACTTGAATGTAAAACACAGAATCATAAAACTCCTAAAAGAAAAGATAGTCATTAAGCTCCTTGAATTAGTCTAGGCAATAATTTTTGGATCTAACTCCAAGAGCAAAGGAAACAAAATAAAAAGTAAATAAATGAGACTACATCAAACTAAAAAGCTTCTGTAAAACAAAGGAAGCCATGAACAAAATGAAAAGGAAACCTACAGAATGAGAGAAAAATCTACAAACCATAATGGGTTAATATCCAAAATATATAAAGAAATATAACTCAATAGCCAAAAACAAATGAATAAGAAATCCAATTAAAAATGGGCAGAAGATCTAACTAGATATTTTTCCAAAGAAGATACTTTGATGGCCAACAAGTATGTGAAAAGATGCTCAACATAATTAATCATCGGGAAAATGCAAATAAAAATCACAATGTGATTTTACCTCCCACCTATTAGAATGGCTATTATAAAAAAGACAAGAAAGAACAAGTGTTGGGAGGATGGGGAGAAATGGGAACACTTGTGTACTGTCGGTGGGAATGCAAATTGGTGCGACAACTATGAAAAACAGTATGGAAGTTCCTCAAAAAATAAAAAATAGCACGACCATATGATCTAGCAATTCTACTTCTGGGTATGGATCCCAAGAAAATGAAAACTAACTCGAACAAATATATGTTCCCCCACTATGTTCATTGCAGCAACATATATATATATATATATACATATATATATATATATGTATATATATGTATATGTATATGTATATGTATATGTATATGTATATGTATATGGCTGAGTATTTGTGTGTATATATGTATATAGCTGAGTGTGTGTATGTGTGTGTATATATATATATATATGGCTGAGTGTGTGTATGTGTGTATATATATATATATATTTATTTATTTATTTATTTATTTATACACTCAGGCATTAAATAGAATGTAATCTTGCCATTTATGACAACACAAAGAGACCTTGAGGGTATTATATTAAATAAAATAAGTCTGACAGAGAAACACAAATACCATAGGATGTCACTTATATGTAGAATCTAAAAAGAAAACAAATTAACAAACAAAACAAAACTCACAGATTCAGAAAACAAAATAGTGGTTGCCAGAGAGGAGGGGGAATGGGGGATGGACAAAACAGGTAAAAGGGATCAAGAGGCCCAAACTTCCAATTATAAAATAAATAATTTGTGGTGATATATTGTAATGTACAGTATGGTAGCTATAATAAATAATATTGTATTATATATTCAAAAGATTCTAAAAGAGTAAATCTTAGTTTCATCACAAGAAAAAAATTTTTGTTACTTTTTATGGTGGTTTGTAGTAAAACTTGTAATTATTTCATAGTGTATACAAATATCAAATCATTGCATTGTACATGTGAAATAAACAATGTTATATATGTCAATTACACCTCAATAAAAAATAAAATAAAATAAGGCCAGAGGAGTTTTCTTTTCAAAATGAAGTTTTAAAGAGGACATATAGTAACACTTTATCATTACCACTAATTTTTTTCAAAATTACAAGGTTGTTAATTGATTACTTATTTATTAAGCTAGGGTGTATGGTTCCATTTTGCTGTATGACAGATAAAGATGATTCCTGAAGACAACCTAAAAAATCTGTATCTCTTTTATACTATAAGTAAGTACTGTGGTTCTATAACGTAAAATAAATCCAAACTTCCAGCATGGACTGCAAAACAGAAAATTATTTTCTTTATATATAATTTAGCTACATAGCAGAGTATAAAAAGTAAACATAAGAGAGCTATCAGGAAAAAATTGAGCTATAAAGTCCTCTACTTTTCATATTAAATTACATGGCTGAATAGTTTCCAGACAGCTCTGGTATACCTAAGATGAAATGTATAGAAACAGAAATTCTTAAAAAGCCTTCACACTTTCCTCATGAACAAGGGGTTTCTAATTGTCATTCTCACTTGCAAAGCCTCCGAATCAAATCCTCAGGCCGTCTTGTTATTTTTCTGGGAAAATCCATTTTTTCAATTCCTTTGAGAATCAAATTGTAAGTCATCATTTGGTCAATCCCAGAAAAGGGTGGGCTACAGAAAAAACAAAATAGAACATTAGAAACAGCATCTGAGACACATTATAAACTAAGTAAGTTCCTTCCTTCCTTCCTTCCTTCCTTCCTTCCTCCCTTTCTCCATCTCTCTCATTAGTCATTTTATGATAAATCTGGATACCTGGAAAAAATCATTTTATTAATTTCACATCACTTAACAAATCACTCACACACACATATACATATGAGTCATTTGTCAGGTGGTGATAATCACTAAAATGAAAAATAGAGGACAGAAATTGACAGAGAGAGGAATGTTTTGATAAAAGTGGATATGAAGACTCTCTCATAAGTTGACAGTGGAGCAGAGGTATGATTGAAGAGGAGAGAATGAGCCACACCTTTATCTATGGTCACAGGACTTCAAAGCAGCAAGTACAAAGGCTGTGAGGAAGGAATGAGCATGGGTGGTTCTTGGAGTGTGAGGAAGACAGTGTTGTTGGTGGAGTGAGTAAGCAAAAGAGAGGAGTTAGTAAAACATCATATAGCTCTAACTAGCCATGATAAGGACCTAGGGATATGTTACGAGTCAAATGATCTAATTTACAGTAGCCAGAGTAAGCTTTTTTAATGCATGGAGCACAAGTTGTGATGGTGATGGTGGTGGGGAAAGAAAGGCCTGGTAGCCTGGACTAGGACAGTAGTGGTGAAGGTGGTGAGATGTGGCTGGATTCTGGATCTATTCAGATGGTAAAACCAGCAGGATTTGCTAATGAGGTGAAAGTGGTGGATAGTAGAAGAAAAGATTCAACAATGATGCTCAAGTGTTTTGACCTACAGAAAGGAGCTAATATTTAATAAGAGAAGAAAGACTAGAGTGTGGGTGGGGGTTCAGGGGTGCAGAGCAGGGTATGGGAAAGAGAATCAAGAGTTATGTTTGAACATGAAACAGAGATGTTAAACAGGCAGTTGAATTTATGAGTTTGGCATTTGAGGAAGAGGTTAGGGCTGGAGATAGGATTCTGAGGATCATCAGACAGTATTTATGACCATGGAACTTGATGATATCACCCAAGGAATGAGTAGAAGAAAAGAGATCAAAGACTGACATGGCCCAATATTGAGAAGTCAGGATGCTGACAAGGACCCAGCAATGGAGAAGGAGCAGGAGCCACCAGTGTTCGAGAAGAAAAGAGAGAAAAAGACGTCCTGTGAAAAGGTAAGTGTTGCTAAGATAAATAAGAAAGCCCTGGGAATTGACCATTCAATTCCGATAACACTTTAAGGCATACTCTTTGCTTTAAAAAACATTTCAATATCTATACTATTGAGTCTTTTTTATTATTATTAATTTTTTTTACATTTGATGCCCCCTCCCAGCCCCCACCCCCACCCCTCGGCAACCACCAAACCACTGACCATGTCCATGAGTTTTTGTTTCTTTGTTACTTTGTTTTATACTCCACACATGAGTGAGGTCATATGTTTCTTTCTTATTCCAGTCTGACTTATTTTGCTTAATAAGATGTTTTCAAGGTTTAGCAATTTGTGACAACGTGGATAAACCTTGAGAACCTATTGTGGCTTTTAATTTTTGAAAATTAAAGATGATTTTCATGAACTACTCACAATTTTTCAGTCCTGCTTGAGAACTTTTGATACTAGAATTCCCACTCTTGGTAATAAACTTGACATAAGGTCAGTGAACAAACTTTTCTATAATTTGTGTTTCACTCATAAAGAAAATGAGGTAGGAAACAAAACCATTGCTATATTTTCAAGTCATTTACATATTTACAACTCTATTTTATTTTGTTTTGGTTTTACTTTTTACATCTTTTCTCATTTCCATTTACCTCCTGGCTCTAGAGCTCAGGGCATTAAAAATTAACTTTCCTTGTGCCTTACTCTGAAAACCTTTACCAAAACAATTTTCCAACTTCTTTATGACAGTTCAAGCCACCTTGGAAACGCCTACTTATTGCTGTTTTTCCCCCTTCCTTACTCCCTCATTTTATTTCCCTCCTCCTTGTAACAATTTATCCCAACTGGTGAAGACTAAAATGTGTATTCTCCAGTTACCTACAGGAACCATCACGTGTCTCTTAGAAATACAGCTAACAAATTTCCTAGTAATGAGGAAACATCTTCATGAGATAGAGTTCCATGTGTCCCAAGACCTTTAGGAAATTTCTTTCTAAATGATTGGAAATTTTTATCTTCTTTCCTTCAAAATTTTAAGCAATTAGTATTTGAAATCTGTTTGCTCGATGAATGTAGATAGAAAGTAGAATGTAGCCACAGGCAATCTAACATTGAAGATTCTATGAAACTCTATGTGAAGTATGTGTTGCAACTTGAATCCCAATCAATGGACTCATTCCAGTATTACTTATGTCATTCCAAATGCAAATCCTCCCTTAAATTAGTATTGAAAATATCCTGAGATAATGGCTTATAAAGATGATCAAAATGGTTCATGAGCAATAGAGATACAAAACTTAAAAGAACACTGATATGAATCCTGTGTGTGCAATCAGTACTACAAGGCATATGTGTGTAATGAAAAATGTGTCCTGCCACATTTAGGGTCGGAGATCTGGTATCACATCACTATGCTTAGGCAGGTAACTCCCTGCCCTGGTTTTCTACTTAATAAAATTTAAATCATAAAATAATTGTAATAAAATTTATATTATAAAAAATAAAGTTCCTGCTTCTACTTCCACATGTTTGTGAAAACTAAACAATGTAATATATATGTAAGTGCTCTGTAAACTGTAAAATGCTTTACAAATGTGAGTTAATATTACATATAGCCTATATATGTATGCAAATGAGCATATGTGCATATAAATGCATGTGTGTACATACACATGTGTGCATGCACATGTTCAATATTTGAGATCTTGGATTCATCAATATATCCCTTTAATTTCTTTGGGAATGACAATTTGATTTTAACTGCCAATACCTCTACTGTGTCTTGTCTGTTCATTAGCACCTCTAGAAAGCAGTTGACAAGAGAAACAAAATTTAAATCCATCAATGATGCTTTCTTTTAGCATTTCTGGTTAGTAATTCATTGGGAAGATGAAAAAATCATGGCTAAAGTCAGTTTAGTTGATTAATGAATTTAATTGAACTATAATCGCTATTTTCTCAATTAGAAAAAAATGTATAAAAGAAAACAGTGACCTAGCCTACAACTTCAATTCCTTTTCTTATTCTTATGCTGAATTATCAAAACCTTCACACACTTAATATGTTGTCTATAATAGCAGGGTGTGCCATTTCAGATGGACCATAGCATTCTGTACTTCTTCCCTTCCACCTTCCTGAATCTTTTTACATTACAAAACTAGCAAGCATACTACATGTAAGAAAATCTAAAGAGGAAAAGGCATCATATGTAATCAAAAACATTTGCAAAATGTTAAACTCTTAAATTACGTATTTCTTATCATTAGTAAGTGATTTTTGCACTTCTCTAAGGAAGAGTCTGAATACAACTTGAAGGTACTTACTTGCCCGTTAGGAGCTCGTATACTAGAATTCCTAGGGACCAAAAATCCACGCTGAAGTCATGTCCTTTGTTGAGAATGACTTCAGGAGCTACATACTCTGGAGTTCCACAGAATGTCCATGTTTTCTGTCCAGATCCTATTTTCTTAGCAAATCCAAAGTCAACCTGGGAAAGAATGCCAAAGAAATTTTCAGAGACTATAAAACTCATGGTCCTTTTTAAGTCTCCCACTAGCTTGCCCAATCTTTTTTCTACACCCTACATTTCCTATACACTACACACAACACACACACATTGACCCTCATGTTTATCTTTTGTAAGGTCAAGTGTAAATCCAATTACATGGGAAAAAATTCCATGCACACACTTTTAAATCCACAACTCCTAGAGGACGGGAAGAATGGTTTAGCAAGGAGAGGCCATAACATCATGTGTGAGCTCAGGACAAGCAGAACCAAAATAATTTTCAAATCAATGGTGGTATTCCTTAGGGAGAGGAGAGAAGTAGAAAGTAATGGATTTAAAGCTCCATCACAGAGGAAAAAATAATAGCAGAATTGAGAATGTTTGGGAAAGGGACCATTGTTGAGAAGAAGAGGATATTTTAAAACTTCTGACAATCTCTAAAAATTATTGTTTATGCACAATATTTGCACCCTCTAAATTTGGGCAGTTCAAAAAAAAAGCCAGGATCCTCCTATCTCAACCTTGGCTGGATTCTGTATACTTTCAGTCCCTCTCAGGATGGTAGTCAGTGGATAGCACCTGCATTAACTTCTTTATTCTGAATAGTCATATTTACTCAGTCAGCACCCACTAGAGGCCCGCCTTGCTAGGCTTAGAGACACAGCATTGACTAGGAGACGCTCAGAGTGTTGGGAATGCTTACACATACGTGATTAATATTCTATCATGTTAATATATAATATAATAGATTGTGTAGGCAAAGTCTAAACTCAGAGGGCCGAAAATCACATACTTTTGGAACACGAGGAAGCAGATGGGCAGGGAAGATGTTGTTAGGAGGAGACCCCTGAGCTGGGCCCTGACTGACAGTTAGGAACTCTCCCACAGTCATGAACCGGTGTTGCCCTCTCCTTCACTTCTCTGAGACTCGATTCACTGAACTCTGTGCACAGAATGGTCAGGAAAGAAGGCGGGAGCAACAGAAGACCCACTCCTTGAATCAAGACTGTGTATATGATGGCACCCTGCCCTGCAAAACCAAAGCTGGTTTTCTTCCACAGGCAGTCATTTGGCACACACCTTTCATCTCCAGGACATGCAGATACTATTTTAATAAAACTGCCCTCCACCTCCCTCCAGTAAACAGACACACAAATTATACCTGTGTTTCAACCTGCACATGTTAATAGTTTCACTGCACACACTTTCTTAGTAATCTCGCAATAATCTTGGCTAAAAACCTAAATAAATAAGGTTAACATATCAAAATAGGTCCTCACCTAAACATGTGTGAATCAACGAACTCTAAAATCTAGCCCTCATTTATTTATTCAACTACTGACACACAAAATTCTTTGTTTTACCTTAAATAAATCTCTTAGCAATTTCCCTTTTTACTAGTGCTTTATAGTATTTATCACACAACAGCAATGACTCCTTACTAGAAAAAGAAAATTTGAACAAGTTAATTTGAATTGTTTTATCTACACAGAATGACTCACAAAGATTATATCTAAGAGATGGCTGGGGATATTACAAAATTAAAATTTGTAACCAGCTGATAGTATCATCTCTGCTTATTCCTCAGAGAAAGAACCAATATGAAAATCCTAGCTGATTTTATAAAGACTAAATTTAAGAGACATGAAAAGCAATGCTTTTAATTGCATTTTTAATATATGCATATACAGAAATATTATATTTTGTTGTTTTATAACAGCTTCTCATCTCATTTTTATTACATTTTTTTCCTTTTTAGGATGACTAGAAGCACATTAGATGTTTAGGGAAGGTTTTTTCCTAGCTCTGAAATTGATAAATGTTAATCTGAATAGTTGGTTTTGCTTCATAATATTTGTATGTTGGCCCAAAGAGATGGTAAAAATTGTATTAAGATTTAAAGGTTTGTTAAAAATTATCACTTTCTTTATCCTCCCTTGGTCTTATCAACTTTAATCTATTTGGTCAGAGGAAATCGACACTCAAGACCTATCCAGTCATGTGCCTAATACAGAAGGCCTCAGATCGTCTGATATTAAGTTCTATGTATCTTCTACAAAAATTCACACTACCTCTGTCTTACACTACTATAGATACCACCACAAAGCCTCTGTCTTTTTTTAAAACCCTGTCCCTTCTAGGCAACAGAAATCTAAACTGCTTCCTTTATTCATTTAATGAGTATTTATTGAGCATCACTATATACCAAACAGCAGGATACAGACAAAACCCCAGTCCTCTTAGAGCTTATATTCAAGAGAAAAAGAACATAAAAATATAATATCACACATAATAATGTCAGATAGTGACATATCCAAAGCAACAATGTACAGCAGCAGAGTTAGGTATAGAAAGCAATCTGAATTGCACTTTAAATCGAGTGATCAGGAAGAATCTTTCTGAGAAGGTGGCATTTGAGCTGATTTAAACAGAAGTCTGAATGAATTCAGAAAAAGAGCTCAGTAAAAATCTGAGAAAGAGTGTTTTTGCCAGAGAAGAGCTAGTGCCCAAACTCTAGCCTTCGGAAACATGCATACTAAGTTAAAGGACAGACAAAAAGAAGTTCAGTGTGGCTGGGCCATATGCAGTGATCTGGTAAGCTACAGAAAAAAATTTAGATTTGTTTTTTTCTGAGAGGCTATTGGAGGATTAAGAGAAGGTGGAAACATAGCCTGACTAATGTTTTAATAGGACCTTTCTAGAAGATAAGAAAACAGACACACCCCTTTTTAAAATTCTACCAGCAAAACTGAGCTCTCAAGAAGGATCTCTGGAGAAGCTGCATACAGGTTCTTTCTTGTCTCTATTAAATACCCATTATTAAAGATAGCTTATAGTACGCTGAAAGCTTAAAAACAGTAAGTCTCCAAAGATTTTCACGAAGTAGGTTTTAAGATGCTTCTAAATCTGCAGTGATGATCACATCATTCAGAAATAGAAAAATTAGCATTATGGTTTACTGGATCCAGTGTCCAGTAAGTATTAGATTTTTCCCAGAAGTTTCTCTTTGGGTCAGTAAATTTGTCATATATTGGTTCTCTTGGTCACATTTAAAAAAAAATCAAAATGACCAGTCTAAGTAAGCCAGATGATTCACGGAAACAACATTTCAAAAAAATATTTATGTGGCGTTTTTAGGGCACTTACTTTGCCCAAGTCTAGACAAGGGTAAAATAGAATGTGTTTATCCTGTTCACCAACAGGCAACTGTGGACGGCTTCCCCTGAATGGAAGTGAGAGATTCTAAGGTATGGGATGGGTTAGTCTTTCAGAGCAACAACCCATTCTTTATGGGGGCATGGTGACTCATCTGAAATACTTGGGAGTGTTTAGTAGGAAGTGGGCAAGATGAAGAGGAACTTTGCAAACACAAGACAAACTGAAAAAAATTGTTGAAGGCTCATCTTATATACCACCACCACCTTGAGCAGGATTCACAGAACCAATTCCTTTCTCCTGTAGGTTTCTTTAATATTGATTATATTCCACAGTTACACCCTTCATGGTAGTATCATCTAGTTGTATGTCAAGCTCCTTGAGAAGATGCATTGCATCTTATTTATATTGCACCCCCTACAGCATTTATAACACAGCAGATACTCAGCACATTTGGTGGAAAAAACAAACAAAAAAATTAAATGTAAAGATAATCATTAATATCTGTTTAATAAGATATATAAACATATATAACATAAACATACATATGTGTGTATATGTGTGTCTGTGTATAGAGAGATATAGATATAATCTTTACAACAACTTTGCAACTTTGTGAACTAGGGACTATTATCCTAATGTTAAAGATGAGAAAATTTTAATCTAGGAAGCTCATGGACATCTGAAGTGAGACTTGAACCAGTTCCAAAGGGAACATTCCCATTATAAATAAATTGATGAGGATGTAGAAGATATTTAAGAGAAAAGAAGCTGTATATGTTAAGCACACGGTGGGGACAGCTTAACTGTCACTTAGTAAGAACAGCTAATAACGGTCTGGAAAAAGAATAGAAATGGAGCCAATGATTGCTTTTATTTTCAAGTTAAGAAGTCCTTGATACATATAAAAATAGTGTGACATGTGCAAGTTTTAAAGCATGAGAATAAAAACACACCTGTAGTCCCCACCAGCTTAATAATTAGAACAAAATCAATCCAGAAGCCCTATCCTTCCATATCCTCTTACCCACTGCTGAGAGGTCACTGCTGGACTTTAGTGTTTATCATTAGCTTGTATTCATTTCTGATTTTACCATATATCCAACATCCTTAAGACATAGTTCACATTTTTAAAATGCTTAGATAAATCTTATATCTATTCCTGGACAAATTGCCTCTTTTCACTTAAAATCAGATGTGTGAGTAAATTTATTCCATATTGTAGTACATTTATTTTCACACTGTATCATACACCAGTGAATTGACACACTATGATTATTTTTGTCCATTATGGTGCTGGTGGACCTTTGTATTATATTTAATTGTGTACTAGTACCATGTTCCTATTAACATCATTTTGCATGTAACCTAGTAGACATATACAAGAGAGTAGAATTGCTGAGTCAAAGATGTGGTATCTCCAACTTTACTAGATATTGTCAAATTATTTTCATAAGGACTGCTATATTATCACCTCTTCACCAGCAGCAGTATATGAGAGTTCCCAATGCTCTACATCCTCACCATCATTTAGTGACATTAACTTTTATTTTATTTTTTGCCATCTGTAAGTATTAAAATCACTATGGCTTTAATTTATCCCCCTCCTTCAAGTCCCCTTTATTAGTTATTGGTTTGAGCTTTGGCAATACAATTAGTCTGATATCCGAGATAGTCCCCCCGCCCTGTTCTTGTTCACATTCAGAAATGTTTTAGCTATTCTTTTCCCTTAGTCTATATAAACTTCAGACACAGCTTGCCAAGCTTCATGAAAAGCTCTGCTGGAACTCCACTAGAAGTGTATCAAAGCTGTAGATCAGTTTGGAGACTACCGATACCTTCGGGATGTTGAATCTTCCTATTTTTAAGCTAGTATTATATACACATCTTTCTGAGTTACTTATAGTAATGCCAGTTACTGCAACAAACATATCCAAGAAAGTATAAAAGCTTAAACTCTACATTCATTTTCTTGTTCTTCACAATGGGTTTTACTGAGCAACAGAAACTCTCCTCTAAACAGTGGTTCCAGGATTGCAGGTTCCTTCCACCTTATGGCTCAGCCAATTTCAAATCTGCTGTTTGTTGGCCACAAGCTGGAAAGACTGCATACAGACAGATCAGCCGTGGTCTGGTGCTGGTGCACAGAAAGTGGGCTCACATTTCACTAACCAGAGTCAAGTCATGTGGGTACAACCAGCACAAAGAAAGTTGGGTCTCTTACCTAGCTGTGTGTCCAGAAAAAAAGAGAATGAGCCTATTAATTTATGTCTTTTAATGTCTTTCTATAAATTTTTATAAGTTTCTAAAAACTCTTACACATTTTTGTTAGATGCATTTCTAGATTTACTTATACTACATAAACATATATATTTTTTTAAGATTTATTTTTACTGTTTTTGACAGAGAGAGAGAGATACAGAGACAGAGACACAGAGAAGGGGGAGGGCCCGGAACAGTCTCCATAGCTGCATATCATTGGTTTTTCCACATAGTTTTCAGTCCACAGGTAGGCGCGGGGCTGCACAGGGCAGGAACTGGGCTGGGGTCCCCCAGTTCGGCATATGGGTCCACACGGGCCAAGGTCTGGATTTGATCCTCGGACCCCGGGGCTGCAAAGTGAGCGCTTAACCCACTGTGCCATCCTGGCTTCCCCAACATTGATTCTTTTTTTTTTTTAACTGAACTGGAGGCCTCACTGCATTTGGGAAGCACACTCCAGTTCAGCATGTGGGTCCGCCTAGGCCGGAGCTGGGATTCGATCCTTGGTCCTTGGGGCTTCAAAGCGAGCGCTTAACCTGCTGAGCCATCCCGGCTTTCCATAAACATATTTTTATGCTTCTTGTTGACACTTATATTACTATTTATCAGCTATGTTTCTGGTATTTAAAAATACTCTGAGGTCTTGTGTTATTAATCTTACATTCAGCAACCACACTAAACTCTCTACATAATTTCAAAAATGTGTTGTTACATTCCGGATTTCTATAGTTAATCATATCATATGGGGAAATAGTCTTTGTTATTTATTGTCCAGTCTTTTCATTTTACTCATATCTTACTACATTGGGTAAGACGTCCAGTAAAATAATGAACAGAAGTGCTTATCCCACTGACTTTCAAGAGCATGCTTCTAATGTTTCATCATTATGTACAGTGTTCGCTCTAAATTCTTGTCAGATATCTTTCATTCGGTTAATAAAATTTATTTACATTTCTATAGTGCTGATATTTTTTATCACAACTGAATGTACAAATGTGTAGAAAATTCCCTGCATCTATTGAGGTGATTATATAATTGTTTTTCTTTTTAATCTAAGGTGGTGACTTGTTTTAATAGAATTCTTACTGTTAAATGATACTTGCATTCCTGAGATATAGCCAACCTTGTTAAGATGTATTGTCATCATTTGTATTCATTATAGTGTTCAGTTTTCTAATATTGTGCTTCTGATTTTTGGACTAAATTCATGAGTGAGATTGAACATTAATTTGCCTTTCTTAGGAAGTTTCTTTGGACAATCAAGTTTACACTAGCCTAAAAGAATAAGACAGTATAGAGTTGAGTTGCCCAAACACTTTCTACTCTCTGTAAATCTCTGCTCAAATTATTATTATCTTTACTTATGATTGCATACATCTGTATGTCTTCTTTTTTACTTTTGGTCAGTATTTCCATAGATTTGCTCATTTTATTAACCTTTTTAAAAAAAACAACAGGGGAAGCCGGGATGGCTCAGTGGGTTAAGCACTTGCTTTGCAGCCCTGGAGACCGAGGATTGAGTCCCAGCCCCGGCCCATGTGGACCCATATGTTGAACTGGGGTGTGCTTCCCATGTGGGAGGCCCCAAGTTTGGTTCTTGCCCCAGTTGGGCCCCTGGCTCGAGGGGGCATGCCTCCCATGCAGGAGGTCACCAGCCCAGTTCCAACCCTGCACAGCCCCCACCCACCTGTGTAATGAAACCATGTTGAAAACTGATGACGTACAAATATGGAGACTGCTCTGGGCCCTCCCTCTTCTCTCTGTCTCTCTCTGCCTCTGTCTAAAACAATAAAATACATCTTGAAAACAAACAAAAAAACCAACCTTGGTTCCATATTCTGTATATTTTATATTTTATTAATTCATGTTCTTGACATTTTTTATTTTTTATTTTCAACTTCTTAAATTGTGTGCCTAGCTCATTTCTAGCCTTTCTATTTCCTACTTGAAACATTTAAAGCTATAAACATTACTCTGGCTATCACTGTAGCTGCAACCCACTTGTGACATATGTATTCTTTATTGTACAGCTTTTTTTAATATTCATTGAAGTTTCTTATTTACTGATTCTTGAGTTATTTTTAAATACTCTTAAAATTTCAATCATTTGAGTTACTATTTTTGTTAGTGGTTGCTTCCTATTTTCTAATTTTGTTATTGAGTTCTATCTTATATGCATTGATATCAGTGTCCAAAAACTTAATGTTTCAATTTTGGGAGTGAGAAAGTAGTGGCCTCATTGACCTTTTATTCATTCTTATATACTAAGCCATGTACTAAGTCCAGCAGTAAACACATTAGCACAGTTTCTGACTTCATGGTGCTATCAGCATAGAAGAGCAGGGAGAGTCAGGATGGCTCAGTGGGTTAAGCACTCAGTTTGCAGTCCCAGGGACTGAGGATCAAGTCCTGGCCCTGGCCTGTGTGGACCCACAGGCTGAACTGAGGTGTGCTTCCCATGTGGGAGGCCCCTAGCTCAGTTCTTGTCCCCCAGTTCAACTCCTGGCTCGAGGGGTCATGCCTCCCATGCAGGAGGCCCCCAGCCCAGTTCCTGACCGACATGGTCCCCACCCACCTGTGTGGAACAAAACCATATCAAAAACTGATGACATACAACTATGGACACTGCTCTGGGCCCTCCCCCTGCTCTCTGTCTCTCTGTCTCTGTCTCTCTGTTAAAAAACAATAAAATAAATCTAAAAAATGTAATTGAAAGCATAGAAAGGAAGACATATCATAAAGAAGTGATCAACAATAACATTTAATATGTTTTACATTCTATTTTCTTATACGATACTCATTATAAGTATGATTATGTTGCTGTTATCACATGAGGCATATTACTCACATGACTTAATAATAGAATCATATGGAATGCTTACTGATGAGTGACAGCTGAGATTTATTGAGTTACAACCACATTTTCTACTGAGCAATCAACCACAAGTCTAGCTATTATATAAATTCTGCTTGGGTAGAGAATAAGGTGGGGTTTTCTTTAAACTCTTCAAGTACTATCCTATATCTTAATATTGTCTGTAATTCATTCATGAAAACTAGAATTAAAAACCTGTTTTTAAACAGGGGGCCAGTTCACTGTCCCTCAGCATGTCCACACATGCACACTGTGGGCCCGGGACAAGTCAGCTGCTAAGCAGGACAGGCAGTGTTGGCAAAAACACCCAGCAGGCCGGATAAATGTTTTCGGTGGGCCACATGTGGCCCACGGGCTGTAGTTTGAGGAACCCTGGGGGCAACACTTTCAAAATCCACACCCTTCAGGGGATGCCAGGATGGTTCAGTGGGTTGAGCGCTCATCTTGCAGCCCAGGGGTCTGAGGATTGAGCCCCGGCCCGTGCTGGTGCATATGCTAAACTGGGGTGTGCCCCCCCACTCAATTCTTATGGGGGCCCATGTGGGAGGCCCCCAGCCCAGTTTCTTTGCTGCAGAGCCCCATGAAACTATCAAAAACTACTGACATACAATTATGGCGACGGCTCTGGGCCCTCCCCCTTCTCTCTATCTCTCTTTTTGTCAAAAACAAACAAACAAACAAAAACAATGAAAATAAACCTCAAAGAAAAAAATACATACCTTTCTGTTACTTATGTCTTTCTTCCAGAATTTCACTAGTTATTATATGCTTGATAAAACAAACAAAAAAAACCAAAACACGCCTTTCCTTACTTGCCTTCTTAAAATATCAGACCCCTCACTGATCGTGCCAAAAATAATGCAGGAAGATAAAAATATCATTTATCAAAATTTGTAGAATGAGGCCAAGGTCATCCTAACAAGAATTTTATCATCCTCAAAGACAGATGTGCATTCCTCCTACACTGTCACCAGGCATCCCCACGCCTATTACAATCCCCCAGGAACCCTCAGTGAAAGCAGCTGTGTGGGGCAACCAAGCAACAGCCCAATTTCTACTCATGATATCTGATGAAACTTGCTTAATGGCTCAGTATATTATCAAATTTTGCTAAGGTGTCTTTTCTAACTACTGGGGACAATCTTCTATAAGCCCATTAGCTCACATGAATTGTGTTGTACACATCTTCTAAAGCTTTACTGATTTTGGGCTGTTGTATCAATTTCTGAGAGAAGTGTATTAATTTTTCTTACAGTTGTTCATTTCTCCCTATTCTAACAAAGTGTCCTTATTTTTGTTTTTATTGGTTTGTTTGTTTTGTTTTGTGTTTTTGTTGGGGTTTTTTTTGACAGAGAGAGAGAGACAGAGAGAAGGGTAAAAGCCCAAAGCAGTCTCCATATTTGCATGTCATCAGTTTTTTATATAGTTTCACTCCACAGGTGGGCGCAGGACTGTGCAGGAACCGGGCTTAGGGCCTTCCGCATAGGCCCTGGCAAGAACTGAATTGGGGGAACACCCCAGTTCAGCATATGTGTCTACACAGGTTGGGGCTGGGATTTGATCCTCCAACCATGGGGCTGCAAAGTGAGTACTCAACCTGCTGAGCCATCTTGGCATCCCTTCCTTCTTATTTTTGAAACATTTAATTGGTAAATAAAAGATGAAGATTTTATTTACTAGTATCAAAGTAAAACAAAGCTTTCATCCTTATATGGTAACCCTTTTATCTCTAGTAATACTTCTTCCCTGATACTAACATAGTGATACCTACATTTAATTTAATGTTTAATATTCCTTTTTTCATCCTTTTAACTTCAGTCCTTCTGCATCCTCATGTTGTAGGTCAGTCTTTTGTAAACATAGCTGATTTTATTGTTTAAATCTGTTTAACAAACTTTGAATTTTATCTGGAGAGCTAAGTCTATTGCATGTGTTAGATTTCTCTCTACTCCCAATTTGTGCTTTCACTTTATTTTCTAGGTTTCGTTTCTCCTTTGCTGCCTTCTTTTGAAATGATTGACATGTTCTCCTACTTTAATTTCAGTTACACCTACTTTTAGTGTACGTGCTACAGCTGTTCAGTTATTTGTGTTTCTTCATTTTTAATACTACATAGTAAAACAATTATTACTTTATATCACAATTTTAACAGATTAATGTGCTTACCATATTAATGTGCTTACCACTTCCAGTTGTAACTCAGATCCTTCATCAGGATCATATCCTTTCCCTTAATCACATTCTTTGTACGTAGGTGGTAAATGCCCTTCATCTTTGAAAATGTCTTTATTTCACCCTCTTCAAAAGTTTCCCTGAATTTATAATTAAAGTTTGTCAGTTATTTTTTCTCTGAACTTGTAAGATATTATTCCCTATGTTCTGGCTTCTATTGTTGCTACTGAGACATCAAATGAAGGGACTAATTTTTACTCTCTTTAATAGCTTTTAAGACTTTCCCTTTGTTTTGTTCTGTACTTCTGCTACTACGATGGCCAACAGCCAAGATAGCCCCAGTGACCCACTTTTCCTGGTAGTCATAGGTGTCCCATCACACAATAATCCCTATAATACACCAGGGCTAACTCTGTTTGGCCAACAGAATACAGTGGAAGTGCCTGTTTGTGACTCTGAGAGATTGCAGATAGCTTTGACTCCGTCTCTTAGATGATTCATTCTGAGAGAAGCCAGCCTCCAGGCCAGGAGGACTTTAACCCCTAAAGAAACTCATGTTGAAAAGAATTAAGGTCCCCAATGAATAGGCAGCATCAATTTGCCAGCCATATGAGCAAGTCACCTTGGATTTGGATGCCCTTGTTAAGCCTCCAGGTGACTGCAGCCCCAGCCAACTTCTCACTGAAACTTCATAAGAGATCACAAGTCAGGACCACCCAGCTGAACCACCCCTCAAATTCCTAACCCACAGAAACTGAGAGATCATAAAGGATTATTGTTGTGTTAAGCCATTAGCTTTGAAGTGATTTGCTATGCAAAGATAGGAGCTATAATAAATACAATTTGTCCCAACTGGGATTAGTTGGGTTTCCTTTACCTGATTGGTATTATTTTAAATGCTTTCCCTCATTTTAGGCTCACCAGATATACCATTTTAAATAGAACAGAAAGCAACTGTACTGTCCCATTTCAAATAGTGCATATGGTCAGCCTAGTCTCGCTGAGCTAAGTTCAAGGTGTCAGTAGGCTAAGGTGACCAGATTTTAACATTGGTAAACCGGGACACCATTTACAGGGGGGGCAGGGGGTTCTTGATTAAAAATTTGGTCTGTCTCAAGCTGTTCCCTAGCTTGTCATGCATTCTTTCCAAAAATCGGGACTTTTTTAAAATGCCGCAGGATGCAGGGCAAATTGTTAAAAATCAGGACTGTCCCACCAAAAGCGGGACATCTGGTCACCTTACGTAGGCTAACCATATATGCCATTTGAAACAAGAGAGCACCAACATTTTCTGTCTTATTTAAAACAGTATGTTTGGTCAGTCTATCTCATTTTCTATATTATTTTTATCTTGGACTCCAATTAAACATTTAAAGAACTTCTCACTCTGTTCTTTAAGTCACATTATTACTCTTATTCTCTATCTTTCTGTGTTTCTATGCTACATTGTCTGTAAATTACTGAAATATATCTTTCAGTTCCCTGATTTTATCTTTGTGAATCATCTGCTATTTAACCTGTTACATTGTTCAAATTGACATGTAATTTATGAGCAATAAAATGCACATACCGTATTTTCCGGCATATAAGACGACCCCCTAATTTTACAGTTAAAACATAGGTTTAGGCCTATATTCGCTGTATAAGACTACAGCCTCGGAAGTGGGGGGTAGTCTTATACAGCGAATATAGGCCTAAACCTGTTTTAACTGTAAAATTAGGGGGTTGTCTTATACGCCCGGTCGTCTTATACGCCAGAAAATACAGTATTTTTGGTGTACAGTTCATTGAATTTTAGTGCAGATTATTTTCATCTAACTACAACCATCTTACAGTTGAAGACACAGACACTCCCATTATCTCAGAAAGTCCCTTCATATTTAAGGTGACCAGAAGTCCCGCTTTTGGCGGGACAGACCCAATTTTTAACAATTTGTCCTGCATCCCACGGCGTTTTTAAGAAGTCCCAATTTTTGGAAAGAATGCACAACAAGCTAGGGAACGGCGGGAGATAGACCAAATTTTTAATCAAGAACCCCCTCTCCCCCGGTCAATGGTGTCCCGCTTTACCAATGTTAAAATCTGGTCACCTTACTCATATTCCTTTACAGTCAAATGTCCCTCCCAGAGGCAATCGTATTTATTTTACCATTTTTTAAAGAATGCCAATAAATATAATGATACAGAAGATACTCTTTTGTGTTTGGCTTCTTTTGCTCAACATAATTTTTTAATATTTATTTATTTATTTATTTATTTATTTATTTTTGACAGAGACAGAGAGATACAGAGACAGAGACAGAGAGAGAACTGAACTTGGGGGAGCTCCCAGTTCAGCATATGGTTCTGCACAGGCCGGGGCCGGGATTTGATCCCCGGTCCCCGGTGCTGCAAAGTGAGCACTTAACCCACTGAGCCATCCCGGCTTCCCCTCAACATAATTTTTAAAATTCATTCATGTTGTTTGCTGTAATTCATTCCTTTATACTGCTAAGCAGTATTTCATTGCTGGATGTACTATAAGCTTATACATTCCACTGCTGATGGGTATTTGGTCTGTTTCTGATTTGGGGGCTTGTAGGAATAAAGCTGTTAGGAACATTCTTGCCCAAGATTTTTGAAGACATAATTTAAATTTTCCTTGATAAATACAAAGAGTGGAATTTCCACCAGGGAGTGGAGTTTCTTTTTATCTAACAGGTGTAGGTTTGACACTGAGAAACTGACAAAACTATTCTTCCAACTGTTTACAATTTTCTTTTCCCACTAGGAATTTAGGAGAATGTCTCACTAACACCTAGTACTACCAAACATTTAAATTCTGGTCATTTTAGTGGGAATGGAGTGATATCTCTTTGTGGCTTTAATCTTATTTCCTTGATAACTACTGATGAGGCTTACTGACCATTCCCATGTCTTGTATTGTGAAATGATTTTTTAAGATCTTTGACTTTTTTTTTTTTCCAATTGGGTTGTTTATCTTTTTATTACTGAACTGGAGGAGTTCTTTATTCCTTTCTGGACATAATCAAGGCCTTTGTCATAAATAGCAACTGCAAATATTTCTCCCAGTTTATGGCATAACCATTTTCTGAACAATATAGTTTTTTGATTATCAGAAGTTTTTAATTTTAATGAAGCTCAATTATTATAGACTGCATGTTTGTGTCCCCTCTCCCCACATTCATATATTAAAACCCTAATCCCCAGTGTGATGGTATTTGGAGGTAGAACATTTGGGCGGTAATTAGGTCATGAGAGTAAAGCCCTCATGTGGGATTAGTGTCCTTATAAGAAAAGACTGTGAGAGCTTTTTATCTCTGTCTCTATTTTCCAACTGGCCTGACTCTCCCATTCTCCCCATATGAAGTGAGTAGGCAGCTGTCTATAGACCAGGAAGCAGGCCCTAACCAAACACCAGATTTATCAGAGCCTTGCTCTTAGACTTTCCAGCCTCCAAATAAATGTTTGTTGTTTAAAGCACTCAGTCTATGGTATTTTTGTTATAGTAGCTTGAACTTTTTAAAATTGCTACTATTTGTGTTCTAAGAAATCTGTCTACCCTATTTTGTGAAGGTATTATCTTATGTTTACCTCTTGATGTTTTATAGGTTTAAGATCCATCTAGAAGTAATTTTTGGACATAGTGTGAGGTGAGAGCCAGGTTCATCCCCTGCCCTCACTGCCATACACATGTCCAATTGTTCCAGCAACACCTGTTGAGAAGACTAGCTTTTCCTCTTTTGCTATAAAGCAGTTGACTGGATATGCCTACTTCTGGACTTTCTTCTTTTATATTAAGCTATTTTTCTATACTTACACTATTATAATACTGCCCCGACTACTCTAGCTTTATAGTAACTCTGAAGAAGGTATTATAAATTTCCCAATTTTTTCTCTTTTCCAAGTGATTATTAACATTGAATTTCTGTATAAATTTTAGAATAAACATCTCACTTTCTAAAAATGGTTGCTCCAATGTCTAGCAATGGCCTTGAATCTGTAGATTTGGGAACAGACATCAAATATTGAGTTATCCAAAGTATGAATATAGTATATCTTACCACTTAGTTATTTTTTCTCAGTGATATTTTTTGGTTTTCAATGTAGAGGTCTTACACATTTTAACATGTTAAATTTATTTTATAATTTTCAATATTATAAATATTTTCATTTAACTTATAACTATCCATTGCTAGTAAATAAAAAAAATAAAAAAATTTATTTATATATTGATTTTGTAGTTAAAATCATGTTTAATTTATCTAACTTTTTTAGTAGCTTCTTTAGGTTTTTCTATATAAACAACCACATTATCTGCAAATAAACACAAGTAACTTCTTCCTTTCTAGTCTTTGGCTTTTCATTTCTTTTTCTTGGTGTATTTAATTTGCTAAGACCTCTGTTACAATGTTGAAAAAAGTGTTAAGAGAAAATATTCTTGCCTTGTTTATAATCTAATGGAAAATACTATTTCACTACGTAGTTAATATGATATTAACTAAAGGTTTATCCCTCATGCCTTATACAATAAGGAGCTCCCGAAATAAATAGCTGTAAACAGCTATATCAATGTGGATTTGACCCAGTGTGGTTCCTTCCCTTTGCTCAAAGTTTGAAAGTCTACTTTTTATTGTTCTCCAATTTCTTCACAAATTTTTACACATATAATTAATCTCAGAAGGATTAGTCCAATGCAATCTACCCCACCACTAATAAAAACTTCTATTGAATATTAAATTTCAATTATTATGTTCTTAATTTCTTAATAGTTTTATTTGTTAGTTTATTTAAACCTGTTAGATCTTTTTTGAGAGACTCTGTTCCTTACTCATTTGTTATTTCCTCTCTTATTTTTAAAAGGCATTAGATGTGTGCAGTTCTTTATCCGATTACTCCAATGTACATAACACATATTTAAATGACTGTCATATAATGTTCGTGATACCTTTTCTTCTCATGTATTTTTAGATTTTATTTTTTTTAACATGAACTCATGTTCCCTGGAACTTTATCTCTGAGAGTCCTAAGCTGAGAGTATATTCTTCCAGAGAGAATGTACATTTATTCTTGGAGACTTGGATGTGCTACCAACATGGTTCCATTTTTATTCAAATTACTGCTTAGGTTTTTCCATCCTTGAGAACTAGGCACCCAAAATCCATAAAGACCAGCCTGTGGCCAAGAAGTCTTAGAGGAGACCTGTTTCTCTACCAAGAGCCTGATAACGAGCAAAAACATTTGCTTGCATTAACTCTGTCTTTATAAATAAAGTTTGTTTGGTTTTTCTTGTTTTATATTTTCCAGAGAGTGTAATGTGTGTGATTTCTGGCTTTGTACAATGCTCTCTGTTTCAACTTCCCACACTGCCCAAATCTAAAATTTCATCTCCTGTTCCCTGAGGGTACAACTAATAAAATCAAACCTTTAGGCCACCTAGAATTGCTGGGTACCCACAAGATATCAGCTCCAATGTTTGCATTCCACCCTACAGTACTTCTCAAGCTTGATCCCCAGCCCAAGGAGAATCCCAATGCTGTCTTTAAATGCAGCCTAGCACGTAACACTGCTTTTCATGTTTCATCAGTATTTTTAGACATTTGTAGTGAGAGGATTTCAGGACATCTAGTTTGACATACTCATATAGCTAGAAATAAAAATAGCCAACATTTACCTTTTAATTTCTAGAGGCTTTAGTTATAAATCTTCATATAGCTGGTTGGCAAATGAGTTAGCAGGAAGGATAACAATGGCTAGCAAGAGAGAGATTTATTGACCTCTATGACTATAGATATTGAATGTGTTAGCTAATATTTTTAAAACAACTATAAAAAAAGAAATGAGTCTAATGAATATCGGCATCCCTCATGATAGTTTTACTTCTAGAATATTCCTAAGAATTTCCCTACAGAGCTGAGAGAGGCATAGCTAATAAAGGAATTGTGAAGAGAGGAGTGACTGAGGCCTTCTGTCAGAACCTCACCAATTCTCAAAGCTGTCTTTCATGGATAAGGCTTGAATGGATCAAAATGTTTCGTGGAAGTCAGCCAGATTTCACATGAAAGGAGTTCTATTTTAATCCTTTACTATGGAGAGAAAGTGCCTAGCAATTATACATAATAAATTTAATTCCTAAGACTAAATTATACATTGTAACATGTAAGTAAGAAGAGCTATCACATCAACCGTTAAATATATTAATTGCAAAATGTTTAGCCTAGTAGCTATACACAAGTTGACTGCTCATTAAATGGTATCTATTATTATTTATATATATAAAAGTTCTGGAGGAAGCCAGGATGGCTCAGTGGGTTAAGCACTCACTTTGTAGCTCCAGGGACCAAGGATCAAATCCCGGGCCCAGCTTGTGCGGACCCATATACTGAACTGGGGAGTGCCCCCAGTTTGGTTCTCACCAGGGTGAGACCCCAGCCCCATTCCTGCCCTGTGCAGCCCCAGGCCCACCTGTGGAATGAAACTATGTGGAAAAACCAATGATGTGCAACTATGGAGACTGTTCTGGACCCTCCCCCTCTCTCTATCTCTGTCTCTGTATCTCTCTATCTCTGTCAAAAACAATAAAAAATTTTTTTTTAAGTTTTGATGTGAGAAACTTTTAGTATGTTTGTAAATGTTAAGTTCAGACATGGTTTAATGCCCTTGAGGTACTTATAAAATGGACTCAGGAAAATTCAGCCTGGGCCCCCTATCTTGCTGGAGTTCCCTCCTAAGTTCTGAAGTGCCTTGGTTTCTTCTAAAGTATGACTGCCCAGTTCTAATACAGTTTCTCCCTGGAAGCAGTTTATGTGACAGGTGGCATTTTTTTCCTTTTGTGTGACATACAAGAGGATCCATGTTGGGCATGAGAGGATTACAAAGATGATAGCAAGAAAAGTCCCCATCTCCAAGGAGCCTATGGTCTAGTACTATGATTCTCTAACCTGGATGTACTTCAGAATCACCTACAAAGATTTCAAAGGACTACCAACACTCATATGTGTATTTTTCCTCACTATACGAACAGTGCATCTCTCAGGGCAGGAGCCATACTCTCTTCTTTCCTTATCCCTTTTAGCCAGTCCCTATATGTAGCAGGCATCTATTAAAACCTAGCTAAAATTATTAGACCAAAATACTAACAAAATCCAATTTTAAAGGCCTTCTGTTATGTGAATCCACAAACATGACCAAAACATTAAATTTCCAGGCCAAAATGAATGTGTTTGTAACACTGCTTCCCTGTGTTGTGTGTGTCAATTTCAAAGGCCCTACCCCGAAGTGAAAATAACGGGTATATCAAAGTTAAAAGAAACTGCAACTATCACATAATTTTGTATTTGAAAATATCTCATATGATACTGTAAGAGAATTTGTCTTACCAATTTCAAATAACCCTCAGCATCCAGAATTAAGTTTTCTGGCTTCAGGTCTCTGTAGATAATACCTAGGTGGTGTAGGTAATCGAATGCTTCTGTCACACAAGCAACACAGAACTTGGAGGTGGGTTCATCGAAGCTGCCTCTGTAAGAAAATCATTTCTCTCTTAATACTCTAGGTATGTATCTTTGTTGTCTGTTTTAGGTGCCAACTATTATATTGGTAAATTTATGCAATATAAATGTTTTCTAAAACATCAACACTAAAAAGTACTTTATACTGTCAATGAATTAGACTGTGGTCATAAAAAAAAAATTAGGTAGATACTTGATGCAAACAAGAACTACCTTACTGAAATTAAAATGTCTCCATCCAAACAACTGTGCCTGATAATTTACAAGTGAACATATAAAGATAAGTTTTTGTACACATTTATGGAGAAACGCAACACTGGAGAAAATGCAACTATTTCAATGGCAAATTTGAACCAGACTTCTGTAGTTGATTGTTTGGAAAAAAAAAAAAGACTCAAGAGATCATTTTGCATTTCCTGTTTGTAAAGCATGTAATAATAACCATAGAAATGAGATCATAACTCTTTCTTATTTGGTGTGCCTTGATAATATCAAAGTAGCCCTGTGTCAACAATGTTCGTAGGTTTACATACTGAATTGTTAAAACGCAGTGGTGATTTGATGCATGCTATAGCAGAAGGATGTGGCTTTGGAGTGAAAGACACTGGCTTTTGATTCCTGCTTTTTATACTCACTGTGACCTTGGGCAAGTTGTTTAGCTATTCTGAGCCTGAGATTCCGGTCTATAAGATGAGTTTCCCACTTTTTTAACAGTGTTGTTTTGAGAATTAGACATGGTGACTAATAGAAAGTAGGAGCCCCCTTTTCTGAATAGATTTAGATTTTCTAAATAGATTTGCCTGTTGAAGCAAAGATGAAAGATGCAAATGTTCTTGCAAATATCGTGCAGGTCTCTTCATGCTTACAGGTTCTCCCCATTCAGATGCATCCAACAATGTGTTCCTAGCACAACAAATTCATCTTCTACTCAGAGGCTCAATGGTCTCATTGCCTAGGTGTGTGGTTCTCAACCACAAGTGTACGTTAGAACTGCCCAAGAAGCATTTAAAATATCATTTACTGAATCCAATCCCAGATGAACTGAACCATAATCTCTGGCACTAGGACTCAGCATTTTTACTTTATAAAATTCCACATATGATTATAATGTGTAGTCCAGGCTGAGAACCACTGGCCCAGGTAATACTTTCTAAATGCCTGGCATTAAACCCCAAATCCTAGTGCAAACCTACCTCCTCATGTTCTTTTCTGTTGCCCTTGTCTTCTACTTAAATTCTGATGGTCATCATCCACAAACAGACCTAATCCTATCCCAGCAATCCTGCTGTATCTTACATCAGTTTCCCTTCCTGTCTGCTTTTCCAGATTTTGGTCATCTTTAGAACTTAGTTCAAGTCCTTCCTCTACCATAATTTTTTCTACCTCTCTTCTCTTCTAAGCTTACTATCTACCACACTCATTTGGCTTTCAATTACAAATTGCCAACTTGTCTGCCATGCTTAGTTTTCACATTTAATAAGGAAATATTTTTTAAATTGCACACATTATCTCTCTAAATAAACTCAAAATTCACTAGAGGGAAAGTTTATATTTTTTACCCTTTGGTTAGAAAAATCTTCATTGCCTAGAAAACCCCAAATTTTCTACTACTAAGCCCTTCCAAATAAATGATGCTCAGCAAAACTTAAGAGTTTTTGATTGTGTGAAAACTACCACTTTTGTAAAATTAAATCTTTGCAGACATCTTACTCTACTTTCCCAATGAGCTTTTACCACCCCCCACCCTTTTTTTCAAATCACTTCTAGAGATTTCAAATCAGGAACATATGGATTTATACCTACTCTATCTCATACTATATGACCATGAACTGTTCATACTCTAAGCCTGGTATTCTTTAATCTATAATATGAAAATGACAATGACTTCCTTACAGGGTGCCTATGACACAATTACAATGTTGGGTAAGAAAATATCACTATTATACTTCATTTTATTAAGTGATAATATTTTCTTGAATCATATCTTAACTACTTCCTTCATGTTTCTTTAAATGATCATGAACATAACATCTTTTAGACCAGTTGTGAGTATACAGAAGTTATTGTTGATAATCTTTTTCATTACCTGTCCCTTAAAATACTCCATAACTCTCCACCTAAGCAGGCTTCCAGAAGCATGTACACATACTTATTGTCCTTGAAAGTACGATATAATCTGTGAAGGCAGATAAAAACACGGTTATTATTAGAAATCCAGTTTTAAAATCTCTCTAAATTTGCTTAAGTGCATCATCCAAAACATTTTGCACATCCAAACACCCTACAGTTACACTGGGCTTCTAAATGAGTTCTCTCTCTCTCTTTTATCCAATTGGCAAATTTATTAAGGTGACATCAGTTAGTAAAAATTACATAGGTTCCAGGTGTAAAACTCTACAGCACTTTATCTATGTGTTACAATATGTGTTCACCACCCAGAGTCAGTTTTCTTTCCATCACCATATATTTAGATCCCCTTTCCTCCTCTCCCACCCTCAGTGATCTTTCCTATGGCCTTGCTTTTACTCATGTTGACCCCCCTATATAGACTGTTCTCCCTCTACTCACAGACAACTTCTTAATTTCAGCTTCACTGTAAAAGCATTATCCATTCCTCAAGACTAAGCTCACAGACCACCTTCCTGATAAAGCAGCTCATTATCCCAATTACCAAGTTTGGTGTCTTCTTCCTCCAAAAACCTAGAGAACTCTTCAAATATCTCCTTTAAGATCTGCCTTGCATAACAGTTATTCATACCCATGTTGTATATCCTCTAGTTGGTCCCAGGAAATAGACTCTGAGACAGGTTTGTAAGCTCATGGAGAAGGAACGAAGCAGATTTGGGCAGAGGGAGAGCTGGGCTCTAATTTAGTTTCAACAACAGCATCAGATTTAAGATGCTCTGCCATTACTGGATGCAGGATGTACCTGCAAAGACAGTGAGATCTTGGCCAACAGGGCAATGGCAAGAGAGGGACTGAGCCAGACTCCTCAGTTGGCAGCACTCCCAGAATCTTGGGAAATGACAGCCTCAGTCCTGATGTGAGACCTGGCCAGGGTACCATGTTTCCATATTAGGTGAAAGCAGTTTCTAGTTCTTAATCAAAAGACCTCCTTTTCTCCCTAGCACCATACCCAGGTTATAGCAGGCAGCAGAGCAGCCATATCGTGTGCAGACAGCAGAGTCTGGCACAGTGGTTTACTAAGGGCTCTCCAATCAGCTGCCTGCTTGGGCTTGAATCCCTGATTGGCCATTTATCCGCTATGCAACCTCACTTTTCTTATTGTTCTTCTTCAATGAAGACAATCATAACATTTACCTCATTGTTCTACTATGAAGATCAAATGAATACTTGTATATATATTTGGTTATGTATTGATTATATATTATTGATATATATTATTACATATTAAATTAATGTATATTTTATTTATATACAGTGTAAAATAAATATAAAATTTTAAAATAAATATATTTGTATTTCATATGTATATTATATATATTGCTTACAAGAGTGCCTGACATGTTAATTTCTCAATAAATGTTGTCATTAATATTTATTCTTAATATCATTACTACCTTACTATATGCCAAGAATTTGACATGAATAAAACCTATTCATGTCAAGAATGAGTGAGAGAAAATTAATAAAATGAATAAAACCTATTTCATGGCCTATAGCTGCTCATCATAGTTTGTTAGTGAATTATACATAAGAAACCAAGGACATGTATTTGGTGAACATAGTTAATATAACAATAATTAGATGACTCTCTTGCCAGCAATGTGTAGATTCAGACTTCTTTTTTAATCTTGAAAATAAAATCAGTACTATGGATTGGCAGGAAGATTCTCTCAAGGCATTTGACCAAAAATCATAAATTCTATTCATTGAAAGGGTACTTTATATTACCCAGAAATCACTAAATCTACAATGTGAGACATTAAAACACATATGAATACACAAACTGGCTTACACCACTGACCCATGAATTCCCAAGTAAAGACAGCCATGACCTAGAATAATCTTAATTCTGTTCCAAATTCTAGTGATAGCCACAGGTGGAACAGTGACTACTAGGAGTGGATCTGTCAGCATCTAAGCTTGACTAGGACCACAGTCTGGTGCTCCTTAACAGCCTGCATGTACCTAATGCCACTTCTTATAGAAATTCAACAGCAATACGCTCCTTGAGGACTTTCAAATGAATTCTTGTTTCCCAAATTCTGCAGTAGGTCTAGATTAAATAATCAATTCGACTATTTTGCAATAATTTTATATTCACACACACATACAAAATTTTCTTGACATTTTCTCAAGAATAAAAAAAAAATGTAGGCACTTGACTCCAGAGCACAAGCTTTTAAGATTTTATGTATTGTTGCTGTGACTGGGATAGGGAATTTAGTGTAGGGCTGTCTCTTAGGCCTCTTTTCATCCTCTTTCAAGGAAACACTTGTGAGAAGAGCCTAAAATGCTAAGTTCTGGAAGCCAAATACTCACTTACTTTACAATGAAGGGAGAACACAACTCTTCCAGGATCCTCTTTTCTGAGTAAACATGCTCTTGTTGCTTGGTGTCAACTATGTGCTTCTTCCTTATACACTTCATAGCAAAAGCAACATTCTCATTTTTTACTTTAACCTATGTAAGAAGATAAAGATCTCTCAAAATTATCTTACTAGAAAAGGCTTACAACATCTATATAAAACACGTTAACTAATGAGAGTTAAAATTCTTTCATATCTGAATAGTAAGCAGTAACCATTTATCCCGCTGGGAACTGAGTTCATTGAGGTGTACACACTTTCCCTTCATTGTAATTTCCCAAGAAGTTCATATATCGAGAACATGGTTCTAAAATGTTTGTATTGAAACAAGGGGAAGAACAAAACTAGTTAGAAAATTTAATGTTTAGAAATCTATTCAGTTTGGAGTATGACATGAAAAACTTCAAGCAGAATTATCCAAAATGGTTTTCTCTTAAAATTCACTCCTTTGATTTTCAAAACAAAATATATTAAATCAAGATCTATATCTACACTATCCAATGTCATAACTCCTGGTCACATGAGATTATTTAATTTTAAATTAATTAAAAATAAAATTCAGTTCCTCAGTTGCACTAGCCACATTTCAGAAGCTCAGCAGACACATCTAATTAGTGTCTATGCTATCAGACAGTGGAGATACAAAACATTTTCCTCAGCACAGAAAGTTCTATTGGAGAGCATTGTTCTAGATGAACAAACAGAATTTTCCCTTAAGAGGAAATTAAAATATTTTAATGGGCATATATTCATATATGCTTAAAATGACATAAGCAGATTATATTTGACGTGCAATTAAATTGTACAGAAATGGTTGCATCTCATATTTTTCTCATATTTGCCATTAGTGCTTGCTAAGATTTTTCAATTAATGGTGGAATTATTGTTTCAATTATGATTATCTAACTATAGGAAAAAATAGATCTCATTATTGTTAATTCAATCCTTTTGCTGAGATCTTTGATGACCAATACCACCGCAGATGGATATTGCCCTCCTCTCTCCATGTGGCATAAGGAACATTGTAAATATTCTTTGGCTTCTTCAGAAGTTGTCCCCACCCCCAACCCCCATCAGAGATAAAGTAGTGACTGAGTGTGAAGTGTACTATCCATATTCTGGCAGCATTTCAGATCTGCTCATGCCCAGGGCTATCCGGTAGACAGGAATGTAAGCACAGTTCCCGGAGGTTAGTGTACACAGAATCGTTAAAAATCTACTGGGCAAAGGAGGGCTTGGTAATTGGCAAGGGTTCAGAGCCATCTGTGTCTAATAAGGTCACAGATTTCCATTCTATGGTTTCCTCAGAGCACTTGATCTGACAGTTGCACTCTGCTACTCCTCGGAAGCTGGTTACAAAGCTCCGAGAGATGACGACGGGGAAGAGGCAGCTGAAATAGGGCCATACGTTCCCAGCTGTGCTGATTCACCCTCCAGGAGCTGCTTTTCAAACATCCCCTGACATTCACCTGCTTGTCTTTTTATCTGATAGAAAACTTTGAGAAACCCCAAAACAGAATAATGAAAGCCAAATACAGTCTTGGTAGTGAAGTTGTTCAAGAGATGGAACCATAATATTAAGGATTTGTTTCCATGGCACTTCCACTGGACACATTCTTCTCTTCTTTAATATATAGACAGGTAATGTGTCATGTATGTATGCACACATTTTGTTCTTGGGAAATACAAGAGACTCTCTTTTCATTGGCACTCAAGCAACCAGTGCTCTCAAGCAACCAGCAAAAAAAAAAAAATTGAAGAAATAATATTACATTTATCCAACATGGGAGTCAGTTAACTGAAAGTCTACTTACATTTCCCTGGCATCAACCAATTTTCATGGGTGCCGGCTAACTGATTGTCTACTGTATATAATATTTTTAATTTTTATAGACTTTGGGAATGCTTACTTGGTACATTCTCCAATAACTATCATGAAGGAAAAATTCAGGGGAAGCCGGGATGGCTCAGTGGGTTAAGCGCTCACTTTGCAGTGCCGGGGACCGAGGATCGAATCCCGGCCCCGGCCGTGCGGACCCATGTGCTGAACTGGGAACTCCCCCAGTTCAGTTCTCTCTCTGTCTCTGTATCTCTCTCTCTGTCTCTCTGTCAAAAGCAATTAAAAAAAAAAAAGAAAAAATTCACAGAAGAATGCGATATAAGAAGTTTGAAATAGCTACTTACTAGCACAGACTTGCTACTATACAACATACAGATTGTAAAGTGTACTTTCTCAATTTCAGTTCAAAGCAACATTTAAGATAGCCATAACAATTAATACATTCCTCCAAGATATGCTAATATATAAAACAAACAAACAAAAAGTCAAAAGACTTCTCTCAGATGCTTGAAACGTAAACCCCTTACAAGCTCAACTCTTCCGAACCCACCAACGCCCAGTGTTGTAATAATCTCAAGGTTCTGGAATGGGGATGATGAGGAAAATCTGGCCACTTTCTCCTTCAGTTGAATCATCTCCAGAGAGAGTGCTTTGGACAGCTTCTGGTTAGACATGGATCTCCTGTACAAGAGAAGCAACACTTTATATACACCCACTTAGTCAAGCAGGGGTCATACCACACATCAATTCCATTCCTATAACAGTATTATATCTGAATAATTATTGCCCACAGTTGCGCCAAAGGCTATTTCAACTTTTATAGGCTCAGATTCATTCACATCTGGGGATAAAAATAATAGAATACACACATAGACACACAAACTGGTACACACACATAGTAAGAAATAGACAAATGTCGAATGAATCAATGAGAGGTAAAACAGGTAAATTGAGTGGTATTTAAAATATATCTCAATAAAGCTGTTAACAAAGAAAGAGTCAATGAGACAAAATAAAACCAGAGAGCCATTTGCTTTACTGCACATACAGGAGAATTTCACATTGAGAATCTTTGCTGTGCTTTGCTATTTTTGTCAAATCTTGAAGCTTTCTATATATGAACCAGAATAACTACTTTTTGAAACAAAAAATACATTTCTTACTTTATATCTAAGTAGTGCTATTTGGAAATAGTCATTTTTCTATTATTTAAGGGTTACTGCTCTTGAATATATATCCATAAATTGTGACTACAAAATGCCTTTGGCATAAACACTGCAAATACATTCCTTGCAAAAAAAAAAAGGAAGAAAACAAAACCTTATGAGGTCCTAATTGAATGCTCTAATTTAACTCAAATGTTAGTTTTCCAAAACTTTTGACTCTTCAGCTTCAATTGTACTATCTGGTAATTATATGCTTAAGTATTAACTCTACAAAATGTTTTAGCAAAGGATTTTAAAATAATTTTTATTTTACGAAGTAGATTTTGCAATTAAACAAAAAATTTCTCAACAACATTACTATATTTAGAACCCTACCCAATTCCTTCCTACACACACACACACACGTGTTCATGTGTGCATACACGGGCACACACATACACACACACACACACCCCTAGGCAATAGCTTCCTTATATTTTAAAATAATTCTGAGTATACCACTAGTTTTTAACTTGAAATCAGAGTAAATGAGCTATCCTAGTGCCTTGGCATTTCTGTTTGATTTCCATGGGCAAGACAGGCATCACTTCTGAATTAATGTCCTTTCAAGCTAAGTCACTGGATAATGTACAGAATCCCTTTTCTAAGACTCCCTACCAGGAAATTTCTCCCTTCCATTGCTACTCATGGCTCAAAATGAGGAGCTAACTACTTACAAACTAAAATAACTCATACTAGTGGTCAGTAAAAGAATTGCCCCAAATTTTCTAATGAAGGCACACTAAAAGTTACAGCACAGTGAATCATACCCCTTTGCCCCCTTCTTCATCAACTACTGAAGTCATATCCTGCTTAGAAAAAACATTCCTCCACTTACTTTGCATGTCTCTTTTCATCATCACGATTCAGGTTTGCCACATACCCTTCAAGGTATTTTTGAAGTTCTTCAAAAGTCCCAACTGTTTGGTTGAATGTTCTAAATGAATAAAATTAAATTAAATTAAATTAAAAGCTCTGTTCTTATAGTTAACCATTGGAACCTGACACTCTTTGTAAGCTCATAAAAGACTACTTGTCTGATTATTCAAAACTTTGTAAATTGGGTTTTTCAATAATTTATGTTAGCTTTGCCATAATACCGGTATGTAGAACAGTTATTACAATGGGAGACTCCCCTCCAAAAAACAAACCAACAAAAAACCAAAATTATCTTCTGTAGAGCGGGCTCCTTGTAGTACAGGCTTCCCCGCTAGGTGAGCGTTCTAGGAACCCATCCGTATTAGTGGACCAGCTGACATTGTAAGAGGCTGCGTTCAGCTTCCACGAATATTTTTTGGAGACTCTTTCAACACATTTGCCCATTTCATGGTGGCTAATTTACATGAACAGTGTGCAGCATAACAATACACCTGGCCACACCATGCTGAGTATTTAGCAGTTTTTGACCCAAAACAGCATGACCCCTGTGCCACACCCTCCCTATTCACCTGTCCTCGCCCTGAGTGACTTTGTTTGTTTGTTTCCACAGATGAGAGAAGTCCTCAAAGCAAAAAGTTTTGCCAATGTGGACAAGGTGAAACAAAAAATGGCAGAAGCACTAAAAGGCATCAAAATCAACTAGTTCAAAAACTGTTTTGAGCAGTAGGGAAAAAAAGCATCTTGATAGGTGTATTGCTTCAAGTGGAGAGTACTTTAAAGGTGACTGAAGTTTAAACATGTAATAATAAACAAAGAATTTTTTTATAAATAAATTCCTGGATTTTTGAGTCCCCTCTCATAGAAGTTATGTAGCTGATCATTTGAGTTTATGAAAGTAAAGAGTCTGTCGAGAAGAGAAAAAAATTATGTAGTTTTCTGCCTTGCAATTCAGGTTTATCAACTTCTCTTTTTCTTTTTAAGAAGACAGTGGAAAGGAACTAGTCTACATGAACTGTTCACAGTATCAACAAGTTACACAGGTTATAGATTTCCTAAGTTTTCTCAATCAAATTATTTATTTTATTTTATTTTTTTATTATTTTTTTAATATATTTTATTTATTTATTTATTTTTGACAGAGAGAGGAGAGAGAGAGAGAGAGAGAGAGATACAGAGAGAGAACTGAACTGGGGGAGCTCCCAGCCCAGCACATGGTTCCGCACGGGCCAGGGCCGGGACTCGATCCCCGGTCCCCGGCGTTGCAAAGTGAGCGCTCAACCCACTGAGTCATCCTGGCCTCCCCAAATTATTTATTTTAAAAACAAAGATAAAATTTCTTCTTTGGCCCTCAACACTACTCCTCATTCCATATTCCTTCATAATTAAATTCAATTTCTTTTTACCCTAACTTACTAATTATCAAAGACTCAGCCAATATCTTCCCCTGACCTCCCTTGCTCTTCAACAATCACAAGTCTGTTGTGTGCCCTGTCTAATCACCCTGTTCCCATTCCATCATCTGTAAGAATTATGTACCACACTGCCCATGAGACAAAAATGTTGCTCACCAATGACATCTGTGTTCTTGATTATCCTTCCAATGCTTCCCTGTCCCAACACTTAACAATCTGCAATGATCTGTGATTATTAGGGTACTGATAAAATGTATATATAAAAAATAATATTCTGATGTTTCCCTACTACAAAATAGTATCCTTCTGGAAACCATGCTGCAATCATCTTGGTAGCACCTTAAGTGTCTGGACATAGTAAAATAAAGGACTGAAAGTTTACCTGAAAGTACCTGCAAGTGATAGACCAAAGCCACTTCATTAGCATACTGTCAAAATTTACCCATAGCCTGCTTAGCCCCGATGAACTCCACCCACAATTATCTGACAACCAATCTATATTTACATCGTTAAGCACACCTTATATACTATGCCAGGTATTTTCCATTTTCCCTTCCAGATTTACTCTCCACTCTTTTCTACCCTTTTCTTTCTTCCTTTTTTATTGTTACATTTATTAGAGTGACATTGGTTAGTAAAAATTACATAGGTAGACTGTCCTTTGTTGAATGTAGAATGGTGAGAAATAAAACGGTACTGCCATGAAATTTCTAATTTTCTATGGTTACAATTTTCAAGTAAAAAGGAAATACTTCTTGTACTTTGTTTTGTTTTTATTTATGTCATACTTCACCATATTTTCCTGCCTATTAAACTAGTTGAAGTATGGTTTTAAACAAATCTAATTTTTTAAATGTAGGGGAAGCTGGGATGGCTCAGGGGGTTGAGCACTTGCTTTGTAGTCCCAGAGTCTGAGGTCTGAATTTGGACCAAGCTGTATAGACCCATATGCTGAACTGGGGTGTGCCCCCAGTTCACTGGGGCAAGCCTCCTATGTGGGAGGCCCCTGGTTTGTCCCCAGCTCATGGGGGTGTGCCTCCCATGTGGGAGGCCCCTGGTACTGCACAACCCCTGCCCCTCCCCCCACCTGTGCGGAATGAAACCATGTTGAAACTGATGACGTACAACTGTGGAGACTGTTCTGGGCCCTCCCCCTTCTCTCTGTCTCTCTGTTAAAAACAATAAATCTTTAAAAATAATAGAGATTTAAATGTAGGTGACACTGATGTCACAGGTCCCTTAAATTTTTTCTGCAAACTAAACTTAAAGTCAAGTTTAAATAGCTACATCATTCTACCTGTAACAACATACTGATGTTATAAACCGAGAGATAATTAAACATTTTTAGATTTGTCCCAACAACCAAACAGTAATGGTGATGCTATAATACAAATAACACTTCCCATCCATTTAAAGCTATTGCTGTTTACTGCAACCATTTCATATATTTTATTACAGTTTAAAACTAGGAAATACAGTTCAAACATTAACTCTCCTCATTGCAATGTATGCATTCTGTGCATTTTTAAAATAATGAATTCGGAAATAAGAAATTAAAAAGACATAGGCTTTTAGTCACTATATTTCATTGCAAGGAGAGCACCCTTTATTCAGTGAACGTCTGGTAAGCACGTCCCATATGCCAAGGCCTATGTCAAATGCTGACACTACTACTTCAGTGAACAAATAAATGCTTCTGTTCTCTTGGAGCTTACAGAAGAGTGGGAAGATGGATGGTAAATAAAGGGGGAATGTGATAAGGGTAGATAGAGTGCTATGGGAGAATTATCATGGGATCTTAATCTATTTTACACATCTATACCTAGGATGATTATATAGTTATTATCCAAACTGAATACTTTTCAGAGTGAAAGGGGGTGCCAATAATAAATATGTTTAGAACTGTCTCAGGAAATCCAGGATGTAGAGCAACCTATTCATATCTGATAGTCAGTTTCCCCAACCCACAGAATTTATTAAATAAATCCATGTAACTTTGCATGTCTCACTGAGCCTAACATAATACTTTGTATATCACAGAATCTCAACCATTCACAGGTAAATTAAATATTTTAGAATCATAAATTTTAAATAAGTTATAAACTCTATAAAATCATTGCATCCTTTTCATGGGTTATGAATACATGAGATATTGTATAAATATTTGCTTATGTGATTACTATAAAAGAAAAGGAATTTTCCTTTTCTATCATATTTTCAGTCCTTGCATTTTGGAGCAATTTATAGCATTTTACCACATAGCTAACACTATTCAGCATATGCATATATTTTTAAGGAACTCATACACAAGACAATGCATTATCTGGACCAACATTATATAATGCATTATATTGTACCAACATAAATTCCATTTGAGAGCTAGCATCCAAAGACTCCCTTTATCTGAATATACTTTGTACTTTCTAAGCTCTATGCTTTTGCTTTTAATTTTTTCTCCACCCTGGAGTGACTTCCACATTTCCTCTTCACCTAAAAAAACCTCCTGTTAATTTTTAAGCCCATTTCCACACTTAAAAAAAAAAACAAAAAACTTGCCCTCTTCTCTTTCAGAACACATACTATGGGAGCCAAATGGCGTGGTGGAAAGTAAGTCTCTGTAACAGAGAAGTTAAAATAACTGGATGTGGGGAAGCCAGGATGGCTCAGTGGGTTAGGCACTCACTTTGCAGCACCGGGGACCGAGGATCAAATCCCATCCCCGGCCCATGCAGAACCATGTGCTGAACTGGGAGCTCCCCTAGTTCAGTTCTCTCTCTGTCTCTGTATCTCTCTCTCTCTCTCTCTCCTCTGTCAAAATAAATAAATAAATAAAATATATATTAAAAAGGTCTGTAAAAAAAATAACTGGATGTGATATTAAGAATTATTATTCTGTGTGGTGATGAATATTAACTAGACTTATTGTGATGATCATTTCACAATATACACATATACTAAATCATGTTATACAACTGAAACTAATATGTTATGTGTCAATTATATCTCAATAAAAAATAACAAAAAATTATTGTTGACTTTATAGGCATATGAATGTTATGTGGTCATGCATTATAAATAACACTTACCTTTTAGAGATGCTACTAAAATTTGGATGAAATAACTGTATGCTTATAATTTGCTTGAAAATAATGTGAAGAAGATAGGAAGGAGGTGATGAAATGGTATAGATAACTGATCATTTGTTATCTGATCATGGCTTTAACTGATCATTGTTGAACTTGCTTTATGGGGTTGATAATGCCATCCTATACATTTTTAAATATATTAAAAATTTTCCATAATAAATATTTTAAATATTCTAAAGTTTTTGACAACTGTAAATCTCTGATTCTGTTTTAAAAAATGCTGTATTCAATACTAATGAATTACATACTCCCTTGTAATACCTTTTGTCATTTTACTATTTTTTGCTAATATTTCATATAAGTATACACTTTTCTTAGACTACACTCTGACTTGTCTTAAACAATGGCCTAGTTTTGGTATATTTGAACTTCTGTTATAATAACTAAACGATCAATAAATATTCAACTGATTAATGAGAGATTCAAAGAGCCAGATTCAAATATAATTTGAAGTGAGTTATGAACACAAAATAAGATTTGTTCTAAAAAATAACCTAAAACATCTAGAGAGTAATATTGAGACATATCATCCACAAATTACTAGAAATGTTAAAATAAAACTTCTCTGAAAGTATATATAGCTAATGAGTATTTTGTATGTTGTCTGAGAGATACTGGTTTTGCTCAAAAAAAAAGTTTTTTTGACTACATCGCATTTCAGAAATAAATTATGACATTGTGTGGGGAAAAGTGCATGAGCACTAATAAGACTACTTCTCTGCAAGATGAAGAATTTAAATCTATTACTGATATTTATGTACAAACTTTGCACACAAGATATTTAGTCTGGGGGAAAGCCAGGACGGCTCAGTGGGTTGAGCGCTCGCTTTGAGGCCACGCGGACCGAGGATCAAATCCCGGCTCCGGCCCAGGCAGGACCCACATGCTGAACTGGGGAGTTCCCACAGTTCGGTTCTCTAGCTGTCTCTGTCTCTGTCTCTCTCTCTATCTGTCAAAAGTAAAATAGAAATAAATATGCACTGAAGATAAAATAATTACTCTCTATAAAAAAAAAAAAAAGATATTTAGTCTGCCTGCCAGCATACGCCACTGCTACAGACAGATTCAAATCAGAAGGCCCACTTCCTTCCCATGAATTTTAATTTAGATTGTCCTCACAGCTGAGGATTGGCCAGCATTTCCAAGTGGAAATGAATGAGAAGACAGATGGGCCCTTGGAATAACAGAAGGCCGAGTCTTCAAAGGTGACAATAGCCCGTCTTCTCCTACAATATCAGTATACTCACTCTCGATCTATAACCAGGCATGAGACATCATTTTCTTCAGCAATAATGTTAGCTGATCTGACATCATCACTGCAGACAAAAACAGGAAAGTCAATTTTCTAGTTAGAAATTAAACACTTTTATTAAACATTTTTATTAAGGAATCTGCTACTTTGTATGAAACACTATCACTTAAACCTTCAAAAGATTATGCTTTTTTTTAACATTATAATTTATACTCCACTCCTTTCCAAAAAAGTATTTGAAATGTGTCCCAATAAAAGTTATATATACAAAGAATTCAGAGGAGAAGATAACTGCATTGGGAACAAATAGAAATCAGTGACTGTACTGTGTATGGAATTAATTTTGTGTTTGTGTCTGCCAAAATAAAACAGCACTCCTCTGATCAAACAGAAATTGCTAATGAATTGGCATGCAAAACTGAAATTAACTGATCAAAGAAATTTATTGGGAAAACATTCAAGTAATTATCATATAATAAACCAATCAAGAATAAAACTCAAAGAAAGTGCTTTTAGTGTCCTAAAACCCAATAAATTAACACTAAAATATTTTCATTTCATAGAATCTAAAATGTACATTTTTTTGCATTAAAATCTCTGAAACCAGAGTATGTCTTACAACTGATGATGAGTCATTGTGTAATTCACAACATTGTCTTTCTTTCTCAGGGGTTTATAATGTAATGGTGCATCTTACAATTGACATCTTAAATACAATGAATTATATGGCATATGATCTAATGATGATAAATTTAAAACCTAATGAATACCAATGGGTCAAGCATTGGCTAAGCTATTTTTTTAGAGACCTACATTTATATTAGTTTCCTCCTACTAGTTGTAATGACACTGAAAAAAAAATGTACACCCATCTGGTACCCAGTGTTCTGAGATTTATTTAAGGTAACACGAAAATATGAGCATATTGCTACTGCTCCAAACAAGTTAAAAGTGGCATCACACAAAGTATAATTTTTTATGTTCCCTTAATGATGGGGTAGAGAAAACCTTGACAGCCCGTCTCTATAGTTGGCATCCAAAGATCTTCTGACATGACCCACAGTGTCTCCCACATTTATAGGATCCTTACTGAAGACATCAGTGAAAATACTTCAGCTTGATGAGCATTTAACTTGGGAGCTGTGTAGTCTGTACTAAACTTTGTATGTGCATCTATAGATTAGATATAGATATGCATATGATCTTAGACATGGGCCAACTATTTGATTTGTGAATTTAGTGAAAAGAAAGAGGTCTGGCATCCTTTTCACTTTCTCAATGTTATGTTTTTAATATTTATTTATTTATTTTTATTGTTTTTTGACAGAGAGAGAGAGAGAGAGAGAGAGAGAGGGAGAGAGGGAGAGGGAGGTACAGAGACAGAGACAGAGAGAGAACTGAACTGGGGGAGCTCTCAGCTCAGCACATGGGTCTGCACGGGCCGGGGCCAGGATTCAATCCCTGGTCCCCGGCGCTGCAAAGTGAGCGCTTAACCCACTGAGCCATCCCGGCTTCCCCAATGTTATGTTTTTGACTAGAATATTTTCTGAAAATGCTTTGCAAGTATTAGAACTTTGTAAATACACACATTCTTTCACAGTAACTGTGTAAGTGCCATGGATTTATTTTTACAGATAAAATTCTGAAAGAACTCTTGGGACTATTTAATGTCAAGTCATGGAAATATACAGAATTTAATGAATATTGAGTTATAGTCAGTGGCCCTAAGAAGCAATAGCATAAACATGCACAAAAATGTATAAAATATTTGTATCCAACTCTCCTTCTCATTGATTTTAACTTTATGCTTTCAAATGCTTTGGGGAGTTGGGAGTTTAAGTTAAATATAAATTCCCATGTTTCTCATGGGAAAACACTGTAATTGGCTAGCTGCAACATACACCATAAATTATTTCACATCCAGCAAAACTAGACAGCATATTTCATTTCAAGAGCTATTTTGACTCTATAGTGCATATATAAAGTTCTCTGCACTTTTAATGTTTAGTTGTTTAGCTTGGAGGTATAGGAAGAATAATCTATAAATCTTAAGAGAAAATGCATTGAAGTCTTGAATAATGATATTACATGACTCTATTACATGAATGTATTCTATTCTAAACAAAAAAAGGACAATTTCCTTATTACTGATATATGTTCATTACAGCTAGAAAATGGAAAAGAAAAATTCAACTTGTCTTTAAATTTTATTTTAAAATTATTACATATAAACCATAACTTAAGTTTAAATAGTTGGATTTTATTTTTAAAATAAGAGCAATTTGATTTCTAAATAAAATTTGTCTTCAGATATTAATTTATGAACACTTTTCTTTTTTCTGTCCTTGTGTACTTGTAATCTCAACATGCAAATCAGCTGAACTGGGACTTTCTAGATAAAAGTTAGGAGGAAGATAAAGGAAGAGATATATTACTTGTTTTTATGAGCATATGATTTTATTTTATTTATTTTATTTATGAAATGAAGGCATTTAGTAATAACATTAGAATTTTAAGAAACTGTAAAACTAATTTCAGGTATTCATTTAAAAATATATATATAACTCCAAAAGAAGGTACTGTTCAAAATTTTATCTAGATCTTTTAAAGTTATTTACATTTATGAAAACGTATTTCTTCCGACTTGAGGTTGTTTTCTGAGTTCCAAGAAGTACAAAGTGTCTCCTGAACCATTTGATTAACCTTTATAAATATTTCTTCCGTAAGTTAAATTAACAGTAAATAAACTCATACCACAAAGGACCTAAGGTTCAGGTGAAAACTTCAAACACACTACTTTAAGTTCTTTCTAAAACTTGCAAAATGATTGATTAAAACTCTAAAGTAAATATAGCTTTTCTCATGATGATACAAAATATGTAAAGTTGTTTTTCGATATTTTTAAGGGGAAAAGTGGCAGTATTTCAAACCCTAAAGCCTCATTCATAAGAAAAAATTAAACTTTTCACTTTTCTAATACTTCTCTCTCCTTTTTTTTTTTTTTTT
>PVKE010007979.1:0-49081 GCA_004027555.1 Craseonycteris thonglongyai
TCCGGCAATCACCAAGCTATTGAGTGTGTCCATAGGTCTCTATGTCTTTGTTTCTTTCAGTTTTATATTCCACCTATAAGTGAGGTCATATGTTTTGGCCGTTCTTTTAGGATGAACCTTTTGCCTTTTCTGGTCTGATCTAAGCCCTTCAGTTCTGATGGAGAAAGCAGAGCCATTCAGGTGCCTTACATAATTGACAGCATTATTGACCTCCAAATGAGCAAATCCACTGTTTCTTTGCCTTCTGTGTCCTACCCCAGCATTTGGTACAGCAGACCTATCCCATTGAGTACTGTGTTCCATTGCATTCTAGAAGATTTCATTCTCATGCTTCTCCTGTCCCCTGACTGGTCTTTATGTGTCTCTTATTAGTCACTTCCAGATGTTTGTATTCCTTCTGCTAGCCTCATAGATCATATGTCCCAGGATTATGTCCTGTATACACCAAGAACAGTACGTACCGCAAGGGTGCTCTTTAGGAAGTTCTAGATCTGTCTCTTTCCCTTCCCTCACTTGTTTCTTCCTAAAGGGCTTCACATGACCAGTTAGTGACCCTGGGCTTGTCACTCCTGTTGTCCAGGCTCTGGAGGTGACTCCCACCCACTTGGACTGCATTAGCTTAAAATTTTCTCCCTAGCTTCAGACTCCGGTTTCAGTAGGCTGTCTACACAATGATTTTCCTTTGCACATTCAGCCTGAGTTTTAACCATCTCATCACTCCTCTTAAGCAGTCTTCTTCAGTTCTCTGCTTTTTTTACTGTAGTGCCTTCCCAGATACCTCAACCCAAACTCCCAGCATCTTCTTCCACTCCTCTTCACCCATGGTCTCTCCCTCATCCCATCTTCCCCACCTTTGATCAGTCTCTCATGTCTCCTCCCAGTCTGCACCCCTTGACCACTGGGTTCAAGGGAGCTCTTGTGTGCATGTCCTAATTGTTGTTGTTGTTGTTATTTTTTTTACTTCTAGACCTTCTGTCTTTCCTGTTCACAGCTGCTGGAGATGGTTTCCTGAAGTTTATCTGTGTTCTCTTATTCTTGTGCTCAGAAACCTTGAGCATTCTTGAGTTCCAGGGCTGAGGAGCTGGGACTTCTTTGAGTTCCAGGAGCTGAGTAGGGACCAAAGTCATTGTAGGATTGTGTGACACTAAATGGGGTTTGGACTACCCTTGAGGCCTAGAGAGTTTGGATAACTGTAATGGAGATGGAGGGAGATAAAGCCTGCTTTTTTAAAACCCTCACTGCTGGATATTGGGGGTCCCAATCTTTATTTATTTATTTATTTTTGTGGTAAGATACACATAACATAAAATTTTACATCCTAACCATATTTAAGTATATAGTTTAATGGTATTATTAAAGTAAATGCATTCATAATGTGCTACCATTCCTCCATCTCCAGAACTCTTTATCTTCTAAAACTGAAACTCTACCCATTAAACAAGAGCTCCTTATTTCTCCCTCCCCACCCAACCTCTGGCAACCAACATTCTACTTTCTGTCTGCATGATTTTGACCACTCTACTGCATATAAATGAAATCAAATAGTATTTGTCTTTTTGTGACTGGCTTATTTCACTTAGCATAGTGCACTCAAAATTAATCCATGTTGTAGAATATATCCAAATTTCCTACTTTGTGAAGGCTGAATAGTATTCCCTGGTATGTATAAACCACATATTGCTTATCTATTCATCAGTCAATGTGTACTTGTGTTGCTTACACATTGTAGATATTGTGAATAATGCTGCTGAATGGGTAAAGAAATGGGTATAGAAATGTCTCTTTGAGATGCTGCTTTCAGTCTTTTAGGGGTAAATGGATTTATTAGATTATATACTAATTTTTTTAATTTTTAGAAACCCACCATACTAGCTTTCACAGTGGCTGTACCATTTTACATTCCCACCAACAGCCCACAAGGGTCCAGGTTCTCCATAGACTCACCAACAGCTGTTATTTTCTGGGTTTTATTTATTTATTTATTTATTTTTAATAGTAACCATCCAAAGAGGTATAAGGTAGTAGCTCACTGTGGTTTTGATTTGCATTTCTCTAATGACTAGTGATGTTGAAAATCATTTCATGTGCTTATTGGCTGTTTGTACTAGGGCTGTCAGAAAAATTCCAGCCATAAATGCCTCTATTTTTCATATTACATGGCTGGACAACCCTCTTATATTTTCTTTGGAGAAATATTTATCCTAGTCATTTGCCTATTTTTGAATCAGGTTGTTTGTTTTCTTGTCTTTTTTTTTTTTTTTAAGATTTCTTTTTTATTGTTTTGACTGAGAGAAAGGGAGGGAGGGAGAGAAGAGAAGAGAAGAGAAGAGAAAGAAGAGAAAGAAGAGGCGAGGGCGAGGGCGAGGGCGAGGGCGAGGCGAGAACCCAGAGCAGTCTCCATAGTTGTATGTCATTAGTTTTCAACATAGTTTCATTCCACACAGGTGGGCTCGGGGCCTCCCACACAGGAAGCACGCCCCAGTTCATCATATGGTTCTGCATGGGCCAGGCTGGGACTGGGACATGATCCTTGAACCCTAGAGCTGCAAGGCTAGCTCTAACCCTCTAAGCCATCCCAGAATCCATTTGTTTTCTTTTTGTTGTTGTTTTAGGAGTTCTCTGTATTCTGATATTAATTCCTTATCAGATATGTGATTTGCAAATAGTGTCACCTCTTCTGTGCATTGCCTTTTTACTCTGTTGATGGTATCTTTAGATGCCCAAATTAAATTTTTTTTAAAGATTTATTTTTATTGTTTTTTGACAGAGAGAGAGACAGAGACAGAGAGAGACAGAGAAAAGGGGGAGGGTCCAGAGCAGTCTCCACAGTTGACAGCATTAGTTTTCCATATAGTTTCACTCCACAGGTGGGCGCAGGGCAGCGCAGGGCAGGAACTGGGTCGGGAACCTCCCGCATAGGCCCTGGCAAGAACTGAACTGGGGGCACACCCCAGTTCAGCATATGGGTCCGCGTGGGCCGGAGCTGGGATTTGATCCTTGGGCTCCAGGGCTGCCAAGCCAGCGCTTAACCCGCTGAGCCATCCCAACTTCCTGCCAAATTAAAGAATTTTAATGAAGCTGAATATGTCTATTTTTTCTTTTGTTTTCTATGTCTTTGGTGTCATATCCAAGAAATCATTGCCAAATCCAATGTCAGAAAGCTTGTGCCCTGTATTTTCTTTTAAGAGTTTTATAATTTTAGTTCTTATCTTTAGGACTGTATTCACTTTGAGTTAATTTTTGCATATGGTATGAAGTTAAGGGTCCAAATTCATTCTTTTGTATGTGGATAATCTAGTTTTTTCACCATTGTTTCTTTAAAAGACTGTCTTTCTTCATTGAATGTTCAGTGCTATGAATCCATGGCTCCTCCCATCTCTTTCTTCCCACTTTTAGCTCCTATGCCCAGCTCAGCTCACAATGTGGTGGGGTCCTCTTGGTGGGGGAGACTTGTCATTTGCACAGTGACAGGTTCTGCCTGTGTCTCCTCCAGGCTGATCTGGCTTCTCAGGTGCTTGTCCCAAGTCCACTAACCTGCAGGGCCAGCTCCAGGCTCCATCCTCCATGAAGTCTCCCCTGACTGCCCTTCCACCTTCAGATCTGGGTAGCAGTTAGGTAGAGGTATCAGAAGCACAGGCTTTGGGCTGGACTGCCTGGGGTTTGTATCCTGTCCGGCCCCTCAGTAGCTCTACCATGATCTTAATCAAGCTACCTAGTTCTTCTAACCCTTAGTTTTCTCCTCCGTAAAGTGCAGCTAATGACAATCTTAGGGTTGACATGGGGATTAATCGAGACAACACACGCGGAGTGCTTACACATCCTGGCACTTAATGGTGCTCTGTGCCTGTTAGCTGCTATTATTGTTAATGAGGGTCATACAGTCTAGCACTTGGTCACTGTGGACTGTGTGTCCTTGTCATGCTAGTACAGCTTTCCATTTAGGTAATCAAAGGATTGAGGGAGGGCAGGTTGAAAGGTCTGGCTTGAGCATAATAGCAGCAGCTAGCACTTAGAGTGCTGGCTCTGCTGGCCCTGTTCAAGCCCTTTCACATGAACTCAGTTGATCCTCTGAGCGGTAAGTACTCCTGTTATCCCTTTTTACAGATAAGCACATGGAGGCTTTTTACAGATAAGCACATGGAGGCAGGAAAGGCCATGACTTACCTGAGGGCACATAGCTAAACAGCAGCGTTAGGGGTTGAACCCAGGCTGACTGGTGCCCCATCAAGTATTCTAGTCATTACTGCTTTGATTTACAGATAAGGGCCCCAGGCCCCTAGAGGGGAAGGGACTTGCATAGTCTCCTAGCCATGGAGCGACCTCCTTAGAAACACTGTCTTCTTTCTGTCAGGCCTGCCGCACCTTGCAGGGCTCAGGCCCATGTTAGGGACCTGGTGGGCATGTGCACCCTCCGTCTTTGTGTGCTGGCTGTAGCTCCCTGGGTGTGGGCTAGGACAGGGTCCCAGGGTAATGCAGGTGGCCTGGCGGTGACTCACCCTGGGACCGCATCACCTCCCTACTCTGTCACCAGGCCCTGAGGGGATGGTAGCTGGCTTTCTTCCTCTTGCTCAGGCTCTTGGTGGGGGGTGGGAGGACTGCAAGCTGGCTCCAGGCTGGAAGAAGTCCCTCAGCATTGCAGGTTTCACAATAAGCAAGTGAGTCACTGGGGCCTTGATAAGCTCCAGGTGAATGGAGGGCAGTGTGAGGGGACATACTTCTGTCTCGCTTGTGCCCCACAGGCCGCATTATCTCTGGAGTGATTTTGCTGAAAGTTCTTTGGAACCAGTTTCTATGACTCAGTGGGGCTGAGTCACAGAGTAAACACAATTAGCAGGGGGCCTGCTGAGCTCTTGGGAAGGACACAGTTCCAGGCCTGGGCTAGCTGTCTCCCAGGGCTTCTGCCATGGCTTCTCTGTTACCCACCTGCTACCCATGGTCAGCCTTGGTGCCCTGCATGCATTCTATCTGTGGACCATGTTCCCTGGGTGCTTGTTAGAAATGCAGAGTCTCAGCCCTCCCCCCACCCCCCCAATCTGTTCAACCAGAGCCTGCACTTTTTCCAGACCCCTAGGGAATTCCTGGGCCAGTAAAGAACCCGCCTCTCTGGTCCACATGGTCTTGAAAACCTGGGGCTCAGGCTCTGCTCTCCTTTGTTGGAAATGTTTCCAGTTCCTCCGACTTTCTCTGGGTTTCCCAGGACCTCTGTGGAGGCTTGCATGGGATTGTGGGGCGTGTCCGAGTGGCAGTGCCTGCTGCCTGGGGAGAGTGGGGGTGGTTCTATGGGGGAGCTCATTAGTCCAGGCCTCTTCAGGGGGTGGAGAAGCATATGCCTTAGGTTTCAGGGCAGGTGGGGAGCTCCTGGGGTCATTGTCTTCCAGTGTGGCTGAGAATGAGGGACTGGAAGGACAGGGAGGTGTGTGTCCGTGAGACAGGACTCCTGTGGGACTCTGGGTTCAACTGTGAAACCCTAGAGGTAGTTGACGCCCAGCACTCGCTCCTCAGAAGCACCGGCTTTGAAAGGACATCGTGTGACTTTGGAAGACAGCGACTCCTTTGCCTTTTCCCGACAGTCCTGAGCACACAGGCTTTTAAAGACAACAATAGCTGCAGAGACAAAGCATGACCAAGACAGCGTCATTTTTGGGCTCCCCCCCTCCCCCTTGAATGACGTCTAAGGCCTTGGGAACACTGTAAAAACTGGACCCTGTCCAGTATTAATCGTTCCCTGCTGGCCCCCACCCCTAGCTCCCAGGAGCCCTGCCAGCTGACTTGGGGGAGGTGATGCCCAGTGATGCAGACAGAGATGTCACACCACCCCTGGGTCAGATCCCAGAGGCCAGCAGGACTTTGGGGACAGGGAAGAGGAACAGAATGTGTTGGCTGACCATTTGACTTCCTCAGCCAGGGTGGGAGATGGGGGAGAGAGAAAGGAGTGTCTGCTAAGTTTAATTAACATAGAAACTTGCCACGGGGAAGGACAGAGATGATCTGAAGAGAAGGGGTGGTTTACTAGAAGGTGGTGTACTGCGGATACCAGTGATGAGAAAGAAGCTACCAGAGTCCTGGCCACAGTGTCCACAGTGTCGCAGGCAGGGTGAGGTGTGCCTGGGAGCACCTGTTTGTGTCTGCTTTTGAGTAGACATCTTTTGAAAGCAGTCCACCAACATACCAGCTGATTAGCCTTCCTTGCCCCTATAAAGAAGAAAAAAATTAAGAAAATGGCACTTACACTTAAAACATAGACATTGTGTTGCATTCTTGTTCGTTTGAAGATATTAGTGGATTGCCTGAATTGCATCTGACTTTATTTTACGGGTATTTATGCAATGAAACGATACGGGAAGAGTTGATTTGAGAAATTTGTGATGCTTACTGTTTAAGACAAAAATGTAGGGATGTTGAATGTACAGTAAAATGAATAGTGTGGGTTGAACTTGAAATACATTCAGGAGGCACTTTCATTGAACATTACTATTCATTTTTAAGTAAGATCAAGAAATCAGGGCTGAATGGAATTTTCTGGTTCCAATTCCTTTCAAGTGATGTTCACACCCCTCTTTGATATCCCTGCCAGCTGTGCCTGGGCAGCATTGATGTTAGGCCATTCTGATCTGCAGCTTTCCTCAGCATCTACCTGCTATTCACAGTTCTGCTCTTGGAGGCCACATCAACCAAATGGAATCCCTTCTGATAGTCTTATGCCCCAAATCATCCTCTTCGGTCTATACTAAACACCTACAGGTTCTTCAGAGATTCTCAGAAAATGTGATAATGAAGCCACTGGTCATTTCTTGGCCACTGTCTTAGTTTCTGCCATTACCAGTGCCCCTTTTTTTCTTGTTTTCGTGTTTCTTTTTTTCTTCTTCTCCCTTTTCATTTCTTTCAGGTGGGCACGCCTGCTAGCTCACTTGCACACTATTACACCAGGGCTGTCTGTCTCTCTGACCTCCGTGTGGCCTTCATGTCTCCCCCCGCCCCCATGAGTGTCCCTTCTCTCCCTTTTTCCTGTTTATCCCCATTTCTTTATATATTTTCTTTCTATTCTGAGGGTGTGCATTATAGGCTGCTAGTCAAGAGGAGATGGGAAAGAACTCTTTAAATTTGTCCCCCATATTTCTGGTCCTAGTGCCCAAGATCTCATTAATTCTTGGTCACTTTCTGACATTAAAGTCCCAACACTTGTTCAAAGGTTTTATTGCTAAAAATCTCATCTTTGGCTCACCCACTTTGCCCAGTACATACCTTTTGGCTCTAGAACAAAACATTGTGTTGTTCATGTTATCTGTTTTTTTTGACCCACAATCTCTTCATGCTGTGCTTTTTTTTTTTACTCCCAATTTAGTCTCTGAGTTTGTCCTCTTTCTTAATTTTGTGTTACCTGTAATCTTGAAAAATAGAGCCCACCCTCTGTTTTCATTAATCAGTGGAGAATGTAATTGCTGAATGGGACAGGGAAAAGGACCTTCTAAGCCACCTGGTTGAACTTTTTCATTTTACAGACCAGGAAACAGTTTCAGGACACTGTAGCCCTTTCCTCAGCGTCACCCAGCTACCTGCACATGGACAAGAGTGGGGTTCAGAAACTGGGTTTCCTGACCCAGGGGTTTTGCCTGAAGCTTTTGTGACAGTGTCATTGTTGATCATTTTATGACTAACTTTAAATAAGGGAGAAGAGACTGACTAAATTATAAAAGACTGAACTTGAATGTACAGGGTGGCCCAAAAGGAGGTATACGGTTAAATCAGTGAAATTCATCACAACAGATTAGAGTTTGTGTTGTACTGTGTGTCACTGGACAGATTCAAGGAATGCTGCAACATTGATGGAAGACATTTTCAGCAAATGTAAATGTAATAAATAATGTAATAAAATGCGGACAAACTACACTGTATACCTACTTTTGGGCCACCCTGTAGTTACAACCTAAGAGCATAGTTAGGCTAAAAGAACAAATAGTTCATAGCTGTTTAATTCATGCTCTGCTCCCCTCTGCATGGAAGCCAGAACCATGCTGATAAAAATCTGTAGAGAATCCTGACTCCATTTTAACCTGGGGCATGTTGTTCCCTTGGTAAGCCTTTCCCCAGATGTCCCAACAAGAATGACTGGCTCCAGGATTCTCTGCCTGCAAATATGTCAGGGTCCAGAGAAGGAGGGCAGCAGAAAGCGAGGAAGAAATGAACGTCTGTTGACAGCACCTCCCCTGCCCGGCTGCTTGAATTCGATTTCGGGTCCCTGATGCAGTGTGGGTTCTCAGTGGGTTCTCAGCCTGGCCATCACCGAAGATCAGTTGGTCTGACAGTGGTTTCGGTATAGATAAGAGACCCCTTTGGAAGTAGTAACAAATGGTTTCTCTTTCTGTCTCCAGGCTCCACCTACAGCGTCTTGTCCATCATGCCCTCAGACTCAGAAAGCAGCAGCTCCCTCAGCAGTGTAGGTGAGTACCGCCTTCCGGTATACCCTCCTTGCACACCAGGCGGGTGTGAGTCAGGGCAGCCCTGGGTTCATGGGATGGGAAGTTGGCCTTCACCTTTCCGATCACTCATGGGGTCATCGTTGGTGGATTTTGTTCACATTTTCTCATCAGCAATACCTCCTCTTAAGGGAGAAGAGCAGATATCTAGCACTGGCATAATAAGGGAGGTGGGTGCTGGGGGAGGCACATATATTGCTGTTTCTTCACTTAGTCAGGGCATAGGACTTCTCAGTTAGCTGTTGCCCTCACCCCCACTGAAGGCCCCCATGAATCTGGCCCCTTTTGGGACTGTCCTTTTAAAGTAGGAACCGTGCTCCAGAGTTGTTGCCTTGGGGATAGGAGTAGCCAGTCCATGCTGAAATGGAGGTATTCCTAGATACCCATAGCATGACGCCAGCCCTACTTTCATTTTATTGAAGACATCCCAGTAGGAAGATTGTCATAGTCTCTCAGCTGTCTCACACCTCTGTGACCCACTCCCTGTGCTCTCTGTTTAATATCCCTGGTGTACTTTCTGCTGTCTGATCTGACCTTGATGGATGGATGCACCTTTAGTGGTAAGTCCTGGAGTTTTTGAGTCAGAAGGGCTCACAGATCACAAGTCCATTTATTTGGTTTTCCTCATATAGATGGATGGGGCAATTGCGACTCAGAAAGTGGGGGTCTCATGCCAGAGATTCCAGATCTAGCCAGGGCTGACCTGTCATGTATTAATTGACTAACACTACAGAATCCTCTAGTGTGCCAGAATCAGGCTTGGTGTGTTGTGGTGAATAGGCAGGCATGGTCCTTTGCTTATGGATCTTAAGAGTCTGTGGGGTAGACAGTTAAATGAGTAAATACATTAAGTGAGGTCAGAGTGATGAGAAGGGAAGATGGGTACAGTGTATTGGGGGGTACTGTCTTCATTTGCTAGAGCTGTCATAACAAAGTACCACAGATTGAGTGGCTTACTCGACAGAAATGTACCGTATTTTCCGGCGTATAAGACGACCCCCTAATTTTACAGTTAAAACATAGGTTTAAGCCTGTATTCACTGTATAAGACTACAGCCTCAGAAGTGGGGGGTAGTCTTATACAGCGAATATAGGCTTAAACCTATGTTTTAACTGTAAAATTAGGGGGTTGTCTTATACGCCCGGTAGTCTTACATGCTGGAAAATATGTAGTCTCTCACAGTTGTGGAGGCTATGGGTCTTTGAGATCAAGGCATTGTGTTGGTGGGATCAGGCCCCTTTGAAGGCACTGTGGTGGGGTTGCTCCAGGCTTCTCGTAGCTTCTGGTCATTGTGGGCAATCTTTGATGTTACTTGCCTTGTATATGTTTCACCCCAGTTTCTGCTTTTATCTTCACATATTTTCCCTATGTGTGTATGTCTCCAAATTTCCCCTCTTAAAAAGGTAACCAATAATATTGGGGGCCCACCCTCATCTTAACTTGATGATCTGTAAAGAGTGTATTTTCAAATAAGTTCACATTCACATTTACTGAGAATTAGGACTTACTCATCTATCTGGTGGACACAGTTTGCCCCCTCACAGGCTTTCTCATCCTGTGTACGCTTCAGGGAGGACTCTTCTGGGACCATAGTTTAGAGCTGCTGGTTCTTTTACTTTGGCTTGCCTGCTTTAGGTTCATGAGAAACAGTGATTGAATGATGGGATTGTCCGAATTTTGAACTTGGGACTGACTTTCAGGAAGCACGTGAAAGCACGTGGGGCAGTCAGGATAAGGCGAGCCATAGGTGAGGCTTTTGTAAAACTGAACTGGTGGAGCCCCAAGTGCACCTCTCATCTCTCATGCCTCACCCTTTTCCGTTCCCTGTTCTCCTTGGGAACAAGGTCCAGGGATCTAAGAGATAATCTCACAAACTCATTCACATTGACACTCCGAGGCTTAACAACAGTACCGTATTTTCCGGCATATAAGACGACCGGGCGTATAAGACGACCCCCTAATTTTACAGCTAAAACATAGGTTTAGGCTTATATTCGCTGTATAAGACTAACCCCCACTTCCGAGGCTGTAGTCTTATACAGCGAATATAGGCCTAAACCTATGTTTTAACTGTAAAATTAGGGGGTCGTCTTATACGCCCGGTCGTCTTATGCGCCAGAAAATACGGTACCTTTCCCAGGAGCATCTGCATTTTCAAAGGGGGCTCAGAAGGAAGTATTGCTTACACCACAGCAAGTCCTGTTATTGGTGGAATTTTGAGTCCGAGCCCGAGGTGTTTTTTGTGCATCTGGACCTTTGCATGCTCTGGAAGAAGCCTCATGTCAGTAACCCACCATCTGGGTCTCTATACACCTGATGGTCCCTGGGATGGAGGATCAGTGGGTTCTCCTAATACTGCTTAGCGTGCAGCCAGAGAGCAGTGCTATCTGTGCCCAGATCTTGAATACTGAAAGACAGGGTTGTGTCCCTACAAGTCAAACCCTCTGAAGTTTACCAGGAACTATGACTTGCTTCTCTCATTCTTCTGTGTGCAGGTGATGTCTGTGGGGTGAGTAGCTCTATTTCTCCACAGGCTGACTTGAATGTCCTTGTACAGCAATAGAGATTATCTGTACACACTGCCTTAAACCATAAGGAACTGCGTGACCTCAGAGAGTAAGAAGCCTGAGTTGGGCTAAGTTCACTGGGAGGTGGCTTTGCGATCCTCTGAGTGGTGTCTTCCTGTTAAGCTGATGGCTGGGGATCTGTAGCAGCAGTTCTGGCTGTTATGTCCAGACCTGAGAACGTCCAGGGCTGCAAGGTCCATTATGGGAGCCACAAGCCACCAGGGGCTTTTAAATTCAAAATAATTAAATAAACTATAATTACAGTTTCTGGTTTCAGCAGTCAGACTAGCCACATTTCAAGTGTTCTGTGGCCCCCGGTGGCTAATGGCTTCCCTATTGGACAGATAACAGAACGTTTCCAGCATCGCAGATGACCCAGAGGACAAAGATGGCATCTCCTCTCGTGCCTCCTTATGAGCAAAGAAGCCTTTCCCAGAAGTCCTTGGGCACCTCCTCTCACTAACCACAGCTGGGCCGCTGGTGTGGCTCATGCAGCGTGGTCCCTGGACCAGCGGTACGCAGGCACTTGGCAGAAATGCAGGTCCCTAGAGCTTCGCCCCGTACCTGTTCCATCAGCAGCTCTGAGCGTGGGGCCCAGCAGCCCCAGTCTGTAACAGTCCTACTGGTATGAGGTAATCCCAGGCAAGAGAATTGGAATGTCTGTGGCTGGGTTGGGACAGCCCCATGGTGTAGAATGAATGGGGGTGGGTGGGGGGTCAGCTACAGTCCCACCGCAGTGTCTCACAAAGAGTTCCATCGGTCTCAGCCTCATCTCATGATAGGCAGAGCTCTTGCTTTTCCGGCCTTCAAAGGTGCACCCCAGCTCTGGCAGAAGGAAGGGGCACCGGTAAGGCAGATAGAGACTAGCGGTTTTTGTTTATTCATGGTCTTTCTCCATGAACCCAAGAAAAGGCAAGAGCAAAGTCTTAGAATGAAATCATTTCAGAAAATATCACCTTCGCTTTTCCACATGTATCTCCCTAACAAAGAACATTTGGGAGAAAGATGGCAAGTTATACTCAGTGTAAGAGAAATTGGTAAATGAAGCCTTGAGTGTACAATGTTTTCTCAGACAGCTAGTGCCTGGTTGGCCCCCTGGTTATTGTTAGATCCTCCAGTGGTCTGCCCCGTTTCAGCTCTCCAGCTTGACCCTACTAACAACTCACCATGCCTTTGCCAGCTAATGGTCTTAAGGGTGGCAGTGTCTTTTTGCTGAGGCTCTTCTAGGCAGTTTTCATTAGTCAAGCACATATGTCTTCGTTGAGGTCTTCTCCCACTCCATGTAGCCCTTTGTTAATTGATTCGCCCTGTGGGTAGGCCCCACGAATCTGCCCAGAGAGTGCATGCTTGTTTTAGGCAGTTGATATTTTTTCCTTTTCATTCATCCTGACCCAATTTCCCTGGTGCCTTTTGTTTCTCATCTTGGATAACTAGGGAAGTTTTAGGGAGAAGAGACATTCTTGGTTGGCATTTATAAAACAAACCTTAAATTTCAGGCAAATTGAAGTAATAGGAGAGATATCTCATTAAACATAGAGGTTTCCTGGCTTGTTGTTAGAAGGAGCTGGTGGATTTCTTTCATACCCCAGTGAAGAGTCTTTGAAAGTGCAGCTTTTGGGAGTTGCCAGATGGCTCAGCGGGTCAAGCACTTGCCTTGCAGCCCTGGGGTCTGAGGATCAAGCCCTGGTCCCAGCCTGTGCATACTCATGTGCTGAACTGGGGTGAGTTTCCCATGTGGGAGGCCCCTGGTTTGGCTCCCACCTGGGGTGTGCTTCCCATGTGGGAGGCTCCCAGCTCGTGGGGGCTTGCTTCCCCTGTGAGAGGCCCTGGCCAGGTTCCTGCCCTGTGCAACTCTGTGCCTACCTGTGTGGAAGGAAACTATGTTGAAAACTAATGACATATAGCTATAGAGACTGCTCTGGGCCCTCCCCCTTCTCTCTCTCTCTCTTTCTCTATCAAAAACAAAATAAATCTTAAAAATAAAAACAAAAAACAAAGTACAGCTTCTGATTGACAGGGGAGGTAGGGTGAGTCACCATGGAGTCAGGGCTGCACCCTGACTCCTTATGCCCTCTGACCCTTCTTTCTCTGGTTTTTTGGGATCAGGGGCCTGTTTGCTCTCAGTTCACGAGATGAATGGAAACATCTCTGCTCTTGGAGAATGTGCTCAGTGCTCCTAGGAATCACAGTGGGCCTTGCCCCTGCTCTGGGAAGCCAGCCAGGTGTCTCAGTCCCTCCAGGCTGCTCTAACAGAATAACACATAGACTGGATGGCTTAGCAAACCTTTGTGTCTCACACAATGTTCTGGAGAATGGGAAGTCCAAGATCAAGGCAGATTCATTTTCTCTGGGGGCCCACTTCCTGGTTCATAGACAGTACCTTCCTGCTATAACCTCGCATGGTAGAACTAGGGAGAGAGCTCTTTGGGGTCCCTTTTATAATGCACTAATCTCGTTTGTGAGGACTCTACCCTCATGACCTAATCACCCCCAAAGGTACCACCTTCTAATGCCACCTTGGGTGTTCGGATTTCAACATAGGAATTTGGGGTGGGGGGCACAAACATTCAGATCATAGTGTCAGAGAAGTAAGGGACAGGCCATTTTGCCCTGTGTAACACAGAAAGAAACAAATAGCTCAAGGAAGGAGTGGCTGTTTCTAATGAGGGCTTCCGGAGTAAGTTTCAGGGTAGAGAATGTGCTCCAGGAAGCAGTCGGCCATCACTGCATATCTCCGTTTGGGTTTTAGCAAAGCAGACTCTGAGTGAAGGATTAGAGAGCGGGCAGCTTGTCTGGGAGGAGAGCTGGGAACTGGGCACCAGAATCGAACTTCCTCTTCCGTCCTGGGGGGACCTGAGCTGTGGCTTGCAGTGACCATGGAGGGCGTCCTCTTGGGCTTCCACAGTTAGGAAAGGGGCTCTCCCTGCATTTATTTAGTGGGTGATGCCTTTAGGCCAGTGGCTACTGGACAGCCAGTAAAACAAAGAAGAAAACGCCACTCTGGCCAGCAAATGCAACTTTGGTCCAGATCTGAGGTTCTCTCACTTTATCAGGCTCAGAATCACCGGGAGGGAATGACCCCCAGGGTTTCTGACTCAGTAAGTCTGGGTGGGGCCTTAAATGTCAGTTCTAATAGCTTCTCTGAAGCCAGGGCTCTTTCTGAAGCACTGGCTCGGGGTGGGGGTGGAGGGGGTGGGGGTGAGGGTGGGGGTGGGGGGTTTCCGCACCAGGGGCTGCGGCTGTCTGGGGCTGGAGGAGAGGTGGGCTTGGGTTTGCTCTCCACTGTCTGTGATGACCACGTTCTGCTCTTCCTTTGCTTCTCCCATGACTGCCAGGCCTGGAGGTGGCACAGCCACTACACCTGGCTGCTTTTGGCCCGTGTTCTCCTTGGCTTCTGGCACCACGGGCCCACAGGGCTCTGAAGCAGCGTTGTGACCTGTCCAGCTATAGATAGGAGCGAGGGGGTGGCCTTCGAGGTCTGCTGGAGCGTGGTGATGAGGGAGCTAAGGACGAAGGGGGCTGATGGCCAAGAAAAGCCCCCAATTGCCAGCCAGGCTGCTTGCTGAGCCTCAGTGGCTGTGCCAGCTGAGAGGACGAGGCAGGCCTGTGGTGGTGACAGGGGCGCTGCTCTGCTGCTGCTCTTCCTCTCACACCAGGGCCCACCTGAGTGACGGCTCTTTGTCCACAGTCCAGGGCCTGTGCCAGCTCTCCTGGCATCTTCCTGCACCTCTTTTGGGTCTATTTTATTTAAATCCAAATCCCTTACCTCCTGAGTCCCATCTTGGACACTCAAAAGGAAAGGAAAATGTGCCTTCTTCTCAAGGAGGTTCTGGCTTTGGAAAGCGGAGGCAGTGAAGCTGGGGAGAGGGCACAGTTTTGCATTTGAATCCCAAAGAACGACCCGCACAAGGTAGGACAAAGAAAAAGGCGTTGGGCACATTGTGGGCAACCTACATTGGTTTCATTTTGCTTGCTGTTTAAAATGTTTGCTGTAACTGCAATGACTGGTGAGGGGGCTGGCGGTTGCATTTCATGTCACACCGTTCCTGCACTGATGGCTTCAGCTTAGGGAACCACGGGTTTTATTTTTTAATTTATTTTTTTTAAGCCATGTTCACTGAGGTATGAATTACATTCAGTAGAATTTATCCTTTTTGTTATACAGTTCAGTGAGTTTTGACAAACACACATGGTCATTTAACCGCCGCCACAGTTAAGACAGAACAGTTCCTTCTCCCAGAAGAATTCCCTTCGGCAGCTTTGTAGTCCGTGTTCTCCCCTCCACCCCCACCCAGCCCCTGGCAGCCCTCGTTCTCTCTTCTGCCCTTACAGTTTTGCCTTTTCTCAAATGTCGTATAAATGGAATCATATGCTCTGTAGCCTTTAGAGTCTGGCCTCTTTCACTTGGTGTGAGGCATGCACCAGTCCTTCACGCTTCTGTGTGATCAGTAGTTTGTGTCAGTGGTCCACACCTGTGGCCTCCTCAGTCTTCTGCCTTCTTTGCTGCAAAAGGACAGTGGCGCTCAGGCCACATTTCCCGAGTCAAAGAGCCTGCTGTTTGCTGGCTCCTTAGGCCTGGGCGACCTCAGCTTTAGTACTTCTGTGCATGCTCCTGCATTTGGTGTGGGGGGAAGGAAACAGGAGGCTGCTCCTAGCAGGAGCCAGTGTGTGTAGGGGTTAGGCCCTGGCTCTGGGTTTAGAGTGGAGTTTCCACGAGGGCCCACCACTTTCCTAGCTGTACAGTCTTTCTGGATATTTTTTTCTCACGGGGGGATCATATTACATACCAGGGAGGGGGCCATGGGGATTTGTGAGGTCAGGATGTAGTGTGTAAAGCACAGAACTCAGCACCTAGGCTCTGATGTGCAAACGTGGGCGCTCACTTCGGGCGCTCACTTCATTGTCTGCGTGATCGGCTGCTTCGAGTCCCCACGGCTGCAGAGCAAGTGGCCTCTCCCTGCTGGCGAGTGAGACAGGCACTGTGGCTGTGGGTGGTGATAGATCTGGTGACCCCTCCTTCTATCCTGCTGCTGTTTCTCTCTCCAGCTTCTGTGAAAGCCAAGAGATGTACCTACTGTTGCCTCACTTGTAAAATAGGGTGAAATCCCCAATCTCCTTGGGGGCAGGTAGCTGTGCCTGGTGGTGCTTTTCAGTTCCAAACTCTTGATTTGCTGTTTCTCTGAGACTTCGTGGACTTGAATATAGCTGTTCTCCAAGCATGGTGTGTGGTGTCCCTGGGGTCCTTTCAGGGGGCCAGTGAGGTCAAAGCTGTTTTCATAATGACACCAAGATGTCACTTGCCTTTTCCACTCATGTCTTTACAAACACTCCACGGTACGGTGGGATTTTCTAATGGTTCTATTGTGACATGCAATAATTGCACAGATAAGAGACTCTGGCTGTCTGTATTAAGCCTTACATCAGGCAACATTAAAGTAATACTGCCGAGCAGTGTTAGTCTTCTCACTATGTTTTTTGTTTTGTAATGGAAAGGGTACTTAAGATATTTTTAATGAAAAATTATGCAAATACATAATGGGTTTTTGGTTATTTTTAAATTAGTATTTACAAAACTTTGTTAAAGATAGATCTAAACAAAAGCTCTTGGAGTCCTCAACCATTTTTTAGAAGCATAAAGAGGTCCTAACATCAAAAAGTTTGCTAACTTTGAGTTTAAGAACTTGGGCCCTGGGGTCAGGTAGATAGAGGCAGGTTCATTGCTGTCATCTACTGGCTCTGTGACATGGACATGTTACTTCCCCTTGATAAAGTTTTGTTTTCTGATCTGTAAAATGGCAGTAGCAGCAGTATCTTCCTTAAGGGAATTGAATGGGAAGATGTATGGAAAGTATTTCAAAAACTTGCACGTGAAGTAAGTGTTCCTTCTCATAACTGTCATTTGGGAGGCCATGAGGCGAGGTGGCAGAGAGCATTTGCCCCAATCCATGTGCCTAGGCTCATCTCAGGGCACCGCCACTCACTGTTTGTGCAACTTTGAGTTTCTTACTTAACCTTGCTGGGCATCGGTTTTCTCACCTGTAAAATGAGGATGATAATATTAGTATTTATCTGGGGTTGTTGGGAAGCTTACGTTGATGCCTGGGACATCTGTGTTGCCTGCTGCTGGTCGTGACTGTGAACGCTGAAATCTCTCCTTCCTGGTGCTCTGAGTCTTTTCATCTTACTCTCTTGGGTCTGCCAGCCCCCCACAAATAGGTTCCCCCCCCCCCCCCCGAGTGGCTTAGTGGGTGGGTCACAGTCATGTCCAGGAGGGGCATCGGACGCATGTCCGGAGGAAGCCCACTTGTGAGAGAGCCAGGTGAGCAACTGCAGATCAGATGACAATGCAGAGTTGGCCCTGGGCTAAAACACTTAAAGATGACTTCATTTGCCAAAAGAGGAAGAAATCTTACACCCTCCACACAGCTGGGACCAGCTTCATTCCAAAACTCAGTGGGGCAGGAGTTCGGATCCAGGGTGTTTTGGGGAGAGGTGAGAGAAGGCTTCTCAGGCTGTGGAGTAGCATCACATGGGGAGGGCAGATGCTCATGGGCAGCTGGTCTAGGCTCCACCTTAGAGAACATTCAGATGCCTGAGGTCTGGCCTGGAGCATAGGAATCTTGTGGTGGCTTTAAAGTGACACACACTTTGGGGTATATCAGGTGGTTGGGATACCAATGTTTGGTAGCACTGATATGAGAGCTTGAGGCTCCTACCCCAGGCCATGCCTAGCTTGTCACCCACAGTATTGAACTCCCCATTCTCCCTGACACTCCTGGAAGATGCAAGGCCACACCCGAGTGCCTATTTTTTTGTCTTGGGGTTGGGGGCGGGGGTCACTTGGTTTGCACAATCATTCAGCTAACAAGGATCAGTTGAGTGGTAGGGGTCAGGACAGCAGAGTCAGAAGTCTGTCTTGCCCTTCGCATATTCTAGGGCTACTGGGGAGACGAATGTTGTGCCCCTGGGGGCACAGGAGTTAGACTCATGGATCATGTCCATAACATGGGGTGGTTTCTGTGAGTTCCTGTGACCTCATCTTGGATCTTTGAGGGTTAGAGGAGATCTCAGGTGAACATATGGACAGAGTTAAATACAAAAGCACTGTGCATTCATCTCTTCTTCCCCAACATTTGAATAAGATGCTCTCTTCTTAGAAGTGGATTTGGATCTTGTCAGAAGTGCTAATGGTGGCTGCTGTTCCTTCATGTAGCATAAGGCATGGGAGTCCCTTCAGGATACTTTTTGTCCTGGACACAGGTGATGAGGGCCTGATGTGGGCTGGGCAGCCAGAGGTCTCAGGACTTGCCATTCTCCCGTCACACTTAACCTTAGCTGTGGGCTGCTCTCTCTGACCTCCTCATGTAAGCCCATCCACCTGGGCTAGTTGGGCAGGTCCTTCAGGCAGTTGGACTGCTCGGATAGGGGAGCTGTGTAGAGAGTCCAGCCCTGACCAGGGAAGGATGGGGACATAGCCCTTGGACCTCAGCTTTGGAGCTGGCTGCTTTGTTCCTTGGGAGCTTGCTGGATTCCAATTGTCCTTTCCTCCTCAGGCCATGTCTTCCACACTGCTTAGGGCTCAGGTCGGCCTCTCCATGCCAAGGGGTGGGTGATAGCTGGTGTTTCCAGACTAGGCATGGATGTAAGGATTAGGTCCAGAACAGTTCCATCCTGGAGGTATCAGAGCTGGGTTGGGAAGAGTGGAGGTCCTCAAGGTCCTCAGCCAGGGCCAGAGAGGTGAGTGCTTGGATGCTGTAACCAGACTGCCTAGGCTTAGGTCCCTGTTCTGGTTCTTACTTTTGGAGTCAGTATTGTCATCTATGAAGGGGGGATGCTAACAGTACACTCATGGTACGGCTGTTGAGTGTAACTAATACAAGCTAAATGCACAGAACAGTGCTATGAACGCTGTTTAAGTGACAACTTGCTTTATTATTTTCCTCCTGTCAGGCACCACTGGGAAGGCGCCCTCCCCACCACCCCTCCTCACTGACCGGCAAGTGAATGAGAAGGTGGAGAACCTCTCCATTCAACTGCGGCTGATGACCCGAGAGAGGAATGAACTGCGGAAGCGCCTGGCCTTTGCGACTCATGGAACAACCTGTGATAAGAGGTAGTGATCGGCCACCTTCCCTACCTAGCATTCAACACCTTGCTAATGGACAAGGGTTGTCCCGATGTCATCATTACCTCTTCCCCACCAGGATCCCCACCAGAGTGTCCTTAGTCCCCCATCTTCACATTGAAGCACTCTCCCTGCAGGCATGGGGAGAAGGGGCACAGGCTTGCACTGCTTCCTCCAAATCAAAATTGGAGCCTATGGCCTGAATCCCACAGCTTGGGATTGAATGGTGTGTGTGTGTGTGTCCATTATACATTTGGCCCCTGACAGTGTTGTGTGTGAGTGAGTGAGTGTGTGAGTGTTGTGTGTGTGTGGCAGGAGTGCCTGGGGCCAGCCTCCTGGCCTTCCTACACTAGCCTTGAAGGTGATTTTTCAGTTGGTGGTCTTGGCACTTCTTCACTGGTCACTATTCTCCTCTAGGCCTCTGCTGTCCAGCTCCAAGATATTACTCTTTCCCTTGCTGCTGCCGTGTGCAGCCTTACCCTAATAGAGATAGTCGTCCCACTGCCAAGCCCTTGACAGTTGGCCTGGGTGTGTTTGTAGGTGTGTGTGTGTGTGCATGTGTGCTTGTCTGCATGTGTGCATGTGCCACTGTCTCCCAGGAGACCATAGCCTGTCTCCTATTGGGTGGATCTTTATATGGTTTATGAAGATCTTATTTGTACTCTGCCACAAATGTGTTTTAGGAAGGGAATATTCCACCTGGTTTCTTTGTTTTGAAGAATATATTTTATTGCTTCTTTTGTTGGAATCTGGAGGTAGATACCAGGGAAGGGCAGTTCAAGGGGCGGGGCAGAGGGAGAGTCTTTACCCACCTGCATGATTCATGAGGACTGCATGGAGGAAGAAGAGGGCTGCAGAGTGGTTTATTCTTCCTGGAGTTCTGGTAGGCTCCTGAGGGCAGAGGTTATTGGTTTACCCTCTTCCTTTTAGGTGTGTGTCTCATCCTGAGGAAGGTTACTCCAGGGGAGATGTCGGGCCTGCAACCCCTGCTCCTAGAGGTGGTTTTGATGAGGACATGCCCTAGTCAGATAGCACAAAGACAGGGACTATGAAGACATGCTGTGCAGAGAGCTTGCTGTCTGTGGCTTCCTTCATGCTACCAAAGCAGAGCATGTAGTCGCACAGCTAGCGCATGGCCACCAGAACCTAGGACATTTACTCTGTGCCCTTTGCAGAAAAGGGTTGCTGATGCCTGCTCTAGAGCAGGATCCTCAAACTCTTGTGTGCCCTGGAATCCCCTGGAGGCCTTGTTGGTGCAGCGCAGCTCACTAGTTAGGTCACCCTCCCTCTCCAGTGTCTGATTCGGGAGGTCTGCGGCTGGCCTGACAATTTGCATTTTTTAACAAGTTCCCAGGTGGTACCAGTGATGCAGCCCCAGAACCCCACTTTGAGAACCACTGTGCCTGGCCACTGTTCTCAACTTTGGTGCTACACTAGAATTCTGTGGGGAGTTAAAAAATATATATAATCTTGATGTCTGAGTCCTATCTCCTGGTATACTGATGTCTGGGCATTGGTATTTTATTGTGTGCCCAAGATTGAGAATCACTGTTCTGAAGAGAGGAGAAGCTTCATAACTGGGCTCTGGTGGACCCACTGTGTGTGCAGACCTGGTGCAAGGTCTCTTGGAAGCTCCTAGAGAACAAGAGGGTACTTCCTCAGCTATCAGGGCCCAGGTAGGGAGCTCAGGCGACCAGGACATCTTCCGTCCTGGGGATTTGGGTGCTGTCAGTCTGGGAGTGGCCGGGACATGGCTGCTTCACAAGTGCCTAGGTGGTTGTGGCAATCCAGAGACCAGCGTGTGGGAAGCACCAGGCTGAGTGACTCGGGATGTGGCTCCCAGGGGAGAGGCACCTCCTCAGTGTGTTCACGGCAGTGTCTTCTGTGTGGGCCAGGCCCTACCACAGGCTGAACCCTGACTATGAGAGGCTGAAGGTCCAGTGCGTGCGGGCCATGTCGGACCTGCAGAGCCTGCAGAACCAGCACACCAATGCCTTGAAGAGGTGCGAGGAGGTGGCCAAGGAGACCGACTTCTACCAGTGAGTGGGGCCTGCCTGCCTGGTGGGAGCCCTCACCTCCATGGAAGGGCTGCCCCTTACCCTTCCGTATTTCTGGTCTTGGAGCCAGGGCTTCTGGTTCTAGTCATGCCTCTGCCATGTAGCAAGCAGTGGGCCTTCAGCCAGTGGGTTTGTGGTCTTGGGCCTCCGTTTTCCTAAGTGCAAAGGAAGGCTGTTGACCCTTCACACCGGCTGTTGCCTGCTTCAGAAGCATGGGGGGAAGGGTGGTGACTGAAAGCAAGAGGCAGTGGCTCTGGAAGATCTCTGGGCTTCTGGGTTACCATCCGGGTCTTTGCTACTGCTCCTGCCACAGGTGAGGCAGATGGGGCATGTTCCTTTCCTTTCTCCTGGTGCCCCTCTGAGGGTATTTCTTGCCCACCTGCTGCTGTTTGCCCAGCCTCAGAACCTCAGTACTTGGAGGTGCCAGGTCTGTGAGGGAGGGGCTTATTTTCTCCCACTCCCCTCTTTATTGTATATGTGCCCCTTTTCAATGTCAGGTTTTTAACAAGTGCTTTGGGTCTTTCTGGCATATGGCCAATAGCCGGCTTGGCCTGCCCCTGAGTGCTGTGGGCCTGGATGCTCTTGCTCCTGGCTGGTGTATTGGGTGTGTTGGGCCCTGGAGGGGCTGTTGGTGCCTTGGGGTGGGGGAAGGAGGCTGGCTAGGGCTCACTTTGGCGGGGGTGGGGGGGACATTTCAGCACACTCCACAGCCGGCTCCTGAGCGACCAGACCCAGCTGAAGGACGATGTGGACATGCTGAGGCGGGAGAACGGGCAGCTGCTCCGGGAGCGTAACCTGCTGCAGCAGTCGTGGGAGGACATGAAGCGGCTCCATGAGGAGGATCAGAAGGAGATCGGTGACCTCCGGGCCCAGCAGCAGCAGGTAGCACCGGCCGGGTGGCTGGTGCAGACCAAGGCCAATCTCCCCCCACCTATTCACATATCCACCCACCCGATCATTTAGCCAGTGTTCTTGGACGGTCTGCCTTGTGTGAGACCCTAGGGTATCTGTGAGCTCTCCTGGACTCTGCAGTCCACTGGGGGAAACAGGTGTTAATCAAATACTGATATATATTTGTGTGTCATTCTGAATGTTGCAGGGGCTACTAAGTAAGGGATGCTGTGCCGTGTGTGACAGGAAGTTGCTTAGTCTGGGGCTTGGGGGTCTGTAGCTCCTTTCCTGTGCACAGAATACATGAGATTACAGATGGAGAGAAGCTGGGAAATATTAAAGCCCTGGGCAAATACAAGATGGCGCATTATCATTATTTTGGGGTGGCTTGTGGTCTGTTGCTCTTGATCTCTGCATTCCAAGTTTGTTTCTTTGCTTTGCTCAGCTCTTGTTTCACATTGACAAAGGCACGAGGAGCAGACCAGCAGAACACTGGCTTTTTGGGAGTGAGGTTGGCCAGTTATCCCCTTGTAATTCAAGGTCTGGAACTGCCCTGGCTGCCCAGGGCTATCGCAGGGGCTGGTGACATGTTCTGTGTGCACGGCTGGCTGGCTGGCTGTGTGGGTTGGAAGGCAACACCGGAGGGGCAGAGTGTTCTCCGAACCCTGCAGGGTAGGTCTTATGAGGTAGAGCCCATTCCCATCAGAATCATTTATGGTTCCCTGAGAAAAGCAGGCCTTTTGGGGCTTGCTTGACACAGCTGGTATGGAACATTCTGAACTTATCTGATAAGTTAGCATGACGTTATCTTCATTGCTTTATTTCTGTTTATGATTAAAAAAAATTAAGCTGAAACTATTACAAACTCACAGAGGAGTTGTAAGTATAGTGCAGAAAATTTGTTCCCCTCACATTCAAGAGTAAGTTGCCAACCTGATGCTCTCTGACCGCCGAACATGCTAATATGTTCTTATCAACAAGTGAATTCTATGTAACAGTGATATAAATATCAGGAAGTTAAAGTTAATATATCCCGCCATCTAATCACCAGACTGCGTTCGAATTTTGCCATTTGTCTCACTAGTGTCTTTAATAGGAAAAGGATCCTGTTCAGCTGTCATGTCTGTTTGGTATCTTTCAATCTGGAACAAGTCTTCAGGCTTTGACTTGCATGACCTCAATGCTTTGGAAGATGTAGGCCAGTTATTTCGTAGGCTGTCCCTCAACCTGGATTTGTCTGATCCTCACTGTTTGATTCCCTTTGTGCATCTTAGGCAGGACATTCATGAAAGTGATGCTACTACCTTCCTCTCTTTGCGTCCTCTTGATTGGGACTTGGCTTGATGTGACCTGTGACTGATGATGTCCACTTTGATCACTTGACTAAAGTGGTGTCTCCAGCCTTCTCTCCTGTAAAGTTACATGTTTTCCCCTTGTTCATTTATCTTACCTCCTTGCCTACTTACTAGTCATGGCTTCCTGTTCTAATCATTGGCTTATAATCCACTGACCAGTAGCAGCCCCTTCAAGCTTGCTTCTCTGTCTTTTTGTCAGGTCCTCCTTACTGTTTGAGTACTTCCTTGTTCTCTGACACAAGAAAATATTCCAAGCTCTTCTTTCCTTCCCCTTGCCATGGAAATCAGCCATTTTCCCCAAGAGTCTTCATTCCTTTTAGAGGAGGATGGTATTTAGAAGCAAGATGTGAATGCTGAGTGTGCTCATAGCTACTGGGGTATCCCTGCTCCCAGCCCCTCTCAGTGGACAGAGTAGGGAATGTCTGAGGACACTCCCGCACCCCCATCTCTATTCATGTATGTCTCTCCCCCTTATATCTATATCTCTATCTTCAATATATTATATATATATATATATATATATATATATATATATATATATATATATATATATATATATATATTGAAAACCATGCGTTCACACTTACGTAACATTTCCAATTCCATTCCAGTACTGCAGTTCCACAGGGTTCATTCTCGTTTTCTCTCTTTCCATTTTTGTAGCTCCCTCTTATAGCAGTGCAAAACTCAGTTGCTGTTAACCCTTCATTCATCTCCTTATTTGATCAGCCTCTGTGTGTGCCCTCCTCCTGTCCCCTGTGCAGTCCCCTCCCCCATGCCGTCCTCTTCTCACCCTTCTGGGCCCTTCCCTGGGCTTCACCTCTGCACGGCTTCTCCTTGTCCAGGGCAGGCTCTGATGCCTGCTGTGGGTGCCATGAGAGTCACATGGTGGCTGTAGCCCCCATCCTGCCCTGCCTCACTTTTTATGTCTGTTATGTTACATTGTTCAGAAACTGGAAGGGTGGGGCTTTGTTTTCATTTTTATACTATTTTTACTTGCAAAATTAATAGGCATTTTGTAACATAGTAAAAGAACCCAATAATACAGACATTTTAAAAATATAAAGTAGAATTCTTCCTGTTGTTTCACTTCAAAGAAATTTAAGTACTGTGAGTGCACTACCAGTGAAAAATTTGAGACTTTTATGTGTGCACATAGAACCTTTATATGAGTACGTGTTAATTTATTTCACAAAATGGAATCATACATTCATTTTGTTGCTTTTTGTTTGTTTGTTTGTTTTCTGACTATATCATGTGTGTCTTTATTTCAGTACAAATTCTACTTCCTTGTTCTTAACTGCTACAGAGTATTGAGTTACAGAGGAGTACCATGATTGATTTAACCAGGCTCCTATGAACTGACCAATGGGCTGTTTTCAGTATTTTTCCCGTTATAAACTGTATTCTCCTGAAACATTAGCTGTGTGGTCGACTTTCTTTCTCTGATCTTTGTTGAAGTCCTATGTGGAATGCCCAGTGCAGGCTTAGTGGAGGACCCTACATGGGACGTGCCTGGAGATAGATAACTGGATGCCTTTTCTGTGAGTCCCTGTGAGTCGGGGACTGGGTTGTGGAGGGTCAGGCTAGGGGGCGGGAGTTGGTAGGCCTTCATGGAAGACTTGGCAGTGGGGAGGGTTTGTGGACGTGAGGGGTGAGTGCAGGGCGAGGCAGCAGGAGTTCAGCTGCAGCATCTCCACTGCTGACCTGCTGGGCGATCTCAGATGCTGCTCCAACATGCGCCTCTCCTGTCCCCACCTCTGTAACAGAGCCAGGACTGGGGCTGGGTGGTGCTCGAAGTATTGAGTTACAGTAAGGATGAAATGAGGTGCCAAGGAGAAAGTGCTCTACCAGCTAATCGTTAGTACCATGTTGCTTACACTGAATTCTTCCCCTGCAGAGACCCTTCCTCCTGCGTGTCCACAGAGCTTTCTAGTGCAAAGGGTTAGTTAGGACTGTGGCTTTTCAATTGATTAGAGGCAAACCATTTTTACCCCAAAAGAAAGTCTCCAGAGAAATCCCATGTGTGAAGCAGGTAAGGGTGTGCAGCTGCCTGAGAGGCAAGGACAGCCCCAGCTGAGGGCTGGGGAGTGGTCAGAGCCCTCACACACTCTTGTGGGCAATGTAGTAGGTGCAGTTACTTTGGAAAATAATGTGGCAGTTCCTCAAATAATTAAATATAGCACCAGGTGAGCCAGCAATTCCAATTCTAGGTACACAAGGGCTCTCCGGAAAGTATCCAGCCATGTAATATGAAAAATAGAGGCTTTTATGGCTGGATTTTTTCTAGACAGACCTTGTATATCTAGGAAAATTGAAAACATATGTCCATACAAAAACTTATGTGAATGTTTATAGCAGTGTTATTCATAACAACCAAAAAGTGGGAACAACCCGGATATCCATTGACTAATGAAAGGGTAAAGAAAATGTGGTTGGTATATTCTATACAATGGAATATTATTTGGCCTAATAAGGAATAAAGTGTGGCTGAACCTTGAAATATTATGCTTGGAGTCAGTCCCAAAAGTCCACACACTGTATGACCCCATTCATGTGAAATGTCCAGGACAGGGGAATCTGTAGAGACAAAGTAGATGGGTTGCGGGGAAGGGAAGATGGAGTGTGACTGCTAATGGGAACCAGCTTCTTTGGGGGTGATGAAAATGTTCTGGAATTAAATAGTGGTGGTTGCTTCACAACCTTATGAATATACCAAAAACCACTGAATTGTGTACTTTAAGTGTAAATTGTATAGTTTATGATTTATCTCAAAATAAAGACTCCCGTTATCAACTTGTCATTAAACAAATAAATAAATAAATAAATAAAATCTGCCCTCACAAGGCATATAGTTTCCTTGCCTCCAGTTCTCTGTCTTCTCTCAGGCCTTTCAGAGCCTGTACAAACAGCCAGACGGAGGTTGTCCCCACCCATCCCCCCTTTCCTGTTCTCCCCACAAATGACATGGGAAGGCTTTCCCCCTGCACCTCTCTCTCCCATTCTCCCTCTTTCTTTTCCTACAGCTTCTTTTCCTTGGGAGGTAGTTGATTACAGAGGTCAAAGAGTTTCCCCAGTTCTCCTCAGCTGGACTGTGCCCCTTGCCCAGGACTTCTACCTTGGGACCCCACCAGGGGAGGAGGCCTGACCCCTGGGGTGGGGGTGGGTCTCTGAGCTCACAGGGCCATCTGCTGTACCCCGCTAGGACCTTCTCCCCCTCTCCAGGTCAGGGATAGGTGCCTGGCCTGGGGGAAGCTCAGGTCTTGGGAAGGCCAGCATCAGAGGAAGCAGGAGACATGGGGGTGGCCACAGGTTTCCTCCCCACAGGGCTGGAGGGCAAAGGTTGGCCTTGCTGGACAAGGCCGGTTTTGTTGCCTGGTTCCTCCCACGCCTTGTTAACTTGAAGAGGCCCTTGCGGGGTAAATGGTGCTATTTGACTTGCATGTTTGCTTGAGGGATTTGTGGGGCTTCCCAGCCCTCTGCGTGATTTATCTTTGAGGAAATAGGAAATGAGGCAGCCCTGGGCCTGGGGGTCTGGGCCCTCTCCCACTTGAGAGCAACAGACAGGTAGTCTTTCTGTGTGCACGCGTTTTTTATGTGTGTGTGTGTGTGGCAAGGGGGCACCACACTCAGAATGTGCCATCTGGACTCCTAGGTTTCGTCAGAAATGTCTAAGATCCTGGGGCCACAATGTAGAGGATACTTTTGCATCTTCTTTTACTATAATAATGTATATTCTTTGGTTTAAAAGGAAAAACCTTCAAACAACAGCCGCAGCTCCGGTGCCCCAGTGCCACTCCCTAGAGATGACTGGCCTCTTTTCCACTAGGGATATGTCCTTGCAGACGTTTCCTGTGTCATACTTAAGCTTTGTCTTTATTTTCTGTCTCTCGGCCTTTTTTTTTTTTTTTTTAATCCTTTAATATGTCACAGGTTTCCTTATATTTTCTCTAACTTTGAAACATCCAACAAGATACGAGTGTCATAGTTTACTTGGGATTAATTTATTAACCCCATTCTGTGCCTTTTGAGAACCTTGGTTGTCTACATATTTTCCTGTTACAAATGACTTTTAGGTGGGCACACTTAACACATGCCCTCATGCTCCTTTGTGCATGTTTTCGAAAGTGATTTTTAGAGGTAAAATTTCACGGTCCAAAGCAATGCTTTTCTTTCTTTAATAGGTTTTGCCAATTTATTTGGCCCCAGGAGACTTATCTCCTCTGCCTGGTCCTGTCCTCTGTTTCTAAATATCCCTTTTTTTTGGTGGTTCGTGACAATTGACTTCTTTTCCCAGGAAAGGGATTTCTTAGTGCCTGAAGGGCATGCCCCACAGAGGAGCCCAGAGAGAGCGATTCTGATCACTGTGGAGACCCGGCAGTCCTTGTGTTGGCCTCACTGTGGGGAGCAGCCCTGGTGGTGGCTGCCTTGCTGTGAGGATGAAACCAGACCTGTGCCCCCCTCCTCACAAGCCAGAGGGGAGTCAGCTCTGAAGTCTTGGCCTTCCTGAGACGAGACCTTCACCGCGCTTCTCATTTGAGATTTCTGAGCAGATTTAAATATTCTCTCTCACTCAGGCTTCCATTGTAGCCTTAGCTAAGAAGCTAAACATTTAACTGTTGTTATTTGTGAGTGGTGTGTGTGCATGCATGCATGCATGTGTGTATGTGTGTATGTGTGTGTACTTCCTACTAAGAACATAATCTAATGATAAAAGGAAAAATTCTAGACAAGTACGTAGTCTTTCAGGTTCTCTGGAGTTAACTGGCTGTGATATTCCCCCACATGCGTAGAGGCTTTTGATTACATCAGCACAGGCATGGCTCTGAGCTTATAGAGAAAAGCTGAGAAGTGTTTGGGGGCCCATGAGCCTCTGACTATGTGGATGCTGTTTTCTGGGAAAAGGATTCTCTGTGACCCTAGACTGAAATCAAGAGGTCAGAAGTTGGAGAAGATAGATTCCAGCTCATACTAAGCCCTTCCCGTGCACTTCCCACTTGCGGAATGGGTGGAGCTGGCCCCAACAGCACAGCGTCTCAGCCTGACCCCCCCCCCCCACTCCAGAGTTTACTCTGTTCCTGGGTCCCATGTTATCAGAGCTGGGTTTAGCATCAGAAAGGATCCCTGGGCCTGCTCTGGGATTTTCCCTGACCAACCCCGTCTTCCTGGGCACTTGTAACCCATTGTGACAGGAGGTTACTTTGCCCTGACTTCCTTGGATTGCCCTGTAGGTGCTGATCCCCATCGAAACACCTCATGGTTAGGGCATTTGGGGGGCTGTTTCCCCATAAAGAAAGGCCAGTTGTCTGGTATAGACTCCGGATTCTCTTGTGGACCAGCAAGAGTGGGCTCTGCTGGGCCAAGGTGGGAAATGAGGTGTTTGCATTATTTCAGGGCAGCCTTTAACATTACTATCTTAATGAAGCTTGGAAGGTGGGACAACTGCCAGAGAGCATTTTTGACTGGACTACCCAAGGTTGCCACCTTTGGGCAACCCCAGGAATGGAAGCAGTGCCTTTGTTCTGTAGTAATCCACTTGACTCATTGGGGTCATTGGGGTTCTCACATGGTTTAGGGTGAGTTTAGAGAGTAAAACATTTAAAGTGATTTTTAAAAAAATGTACTTAAAATGGTATCCTTTTCCTTTTTTTTTTTAATTGTTAAATTTATTGGGGTGACATTGGTTGGCAAAAATTACATTGTTTCCAGGTGTACAATTCTATATTACATTGTCCATGCACTGCATTATGTACTCACCACCCAGAATCAGCTCTTTTCATCACCATATATTGAATGCCCCCTCCTTACTCACCCCCACACCTACCACCTACCCCTACTCTCCAACCCACCTTCCCTTTTACCCTCAGGTAACCACTGAGCTATTGATTGTGTCCATGAGTTTTTCTTTTTTTGTTACTTTCAGTTTTATATTCCATCTATAAATGAAGTCATATGTTTCTTGATTCTTTCAGTCTGACTTATTTTGCTTAATAAGATGTTTTTAAGATCTGTCCATGTTGTCGCAAATGGCTGTATCTCATCTACGGTATTTTTTTAATCACTGAGTAGTATTCCATTGCGTAGATGTACCACAGCTTCTTTATCCAGTCATCTATCAAAGGACTCTTTGGTTGCTTCCACGACTTGGCCACTGTGAACAGTGCTGTGATGAACATTGGGGTACATATATCTTTGCAAGTTAAGGTTTTCAAGTTTTTTGGGTAGATACCCAGAAGAGGGATTGCTGGGTCGTATGGCACTTCCATTCCTAATTTTTCGAGGAGTCTCCAGACTGCCTTCCAGAGTGGTTGTACCAAATTACATTCCCATCATCAGTGTATGAGGGTTCCATTTTTCTCCACGGCCTCTCCAGCACTTGTATTCCTTGTCTTGTTGATTATAGTCATTTTAACAGGTGTGAGGTGGTATCTCATTGTGGTTTTAATTTGCATTTCCCTAATTGCTAGTGATGTTGAGCATTTTTTTCATGTATCTGTTGGCTGTATGTCTTCATGAGTGAAGTGTCTGTTTAGGTCTTCTACCCATTTTTTAATTGGATTGTTTGTTTTTTTTGTTGTTGAGTTGTATGAGCTCTTTATATATTTTAGACATTTATTACCCCTTATCAGAGGCATTGTTTACAAATATTTGCTCTTTACTTTTTTTTTTTTAAAGATTTATTTTTATTGTTTTTGACAGAGAGAGGGAGATACAGAGACAGAGAGAAGGGGGAGGGCCCCGAACAGTCTCTATAGTTGCATATCATTGGTTTTTCCACATAGTTTTATTCCACAGGTGGGTGCGAGGCTGCACAGGGCAAGAACTGGGCCGGGGTGTCACCCCGGTGAGAACTGAACTGGGGGCACTCCCCAGTTCAGCACATGGGTCCGAACGGGCTGGGTTCAGGATTCGATCCTCAATCCCCAGGGCTGCAAAGTGAGCGCTCAACCCACTGAGCCATCCCAGCTTCCCATCTTTATTTTGTTGATGGTGTCCTTTGTTGTGCAGAAGCTTTTTAGTTTGATAATAGTCCCATTCATTTATTTTTGCTTTTACTTCCCTTGCCTTTGGGGTCAAGTTCATAAAGTGCTCTCTGAGCCCCAAGGTCTATAAATTTAGTACTGATGCTTTCTTCTATGCACTTTATTGTTTTGGGTCTTATGTGGAGGTGTTTAATCCACTTTGAGTTAATTTTGGTGCATGGTGACAGTTCACAGTCCAGTACCATGTGATTTTCCAATTTTCCCAGCACCATTTACTGAAGAGGCTTTCTTTTCCCCATTGTATATACTTTTTCTCCTTTGTCAAAAATTATCTGTCCATATATTTGTGGATTTATTTCTGGGTTTTCAATTCTGTTCCATTGGTATGTATGTCTGTTTTTCTGCCAATACCAAGCTATTTTGACTATTGATGCTTTGTAGTGTAGACTGAAATCAGGGAGCGTGATGCCTCCAGCCTTAATCTTTTTTCATAGGATTGCTTTGGCAGTTTTGGTCTTTTGTGATTCCTTGTGAATCTGATGATTATTATTATTTTCTATGTATTTTTTCAAAAGAATGGGATTTTTATGTGAATTGCATTAAATCTGTATATTGCTCTGGGTAATATGGCCATTTTAATGACGTTCATTCTTCCAATCCATGAACATGGGGTATCTTTCCATTTCTTTGTATCTTCTTCAGTTTCTTTTGATAGTGTCTAATAGTTTTCCTTGAATAAATCCTTCACTTTCTTTGTTAAGTTTATTCCTAAGTATTTTATTCTTTTTGTTGTGATCGAAAAAGGTATTGTTTTTCTCATTTCTTTTTCTGAAGTTTCATTCATATGTAAAAATACTATGGATTTTTATACATTGATTTTGTATCCTGCAACTTTAGTATTCATTTATTATTTGATAGTTTTCTGGTGGACTCTTTAGAGTTTTCTATATAGAGGATCATGTCATTTGCAAAAAGGGAGTTTAACTTCTTAACTCTCAATTTGGATGCCTTTTATTTCTTTCTCCTGCGTGATGACTCTGGCTAGAACTTCTAGCACTATGTTGAATAGCATTGGTGACAGGGGACATCCCTGTCTTGTTCTTGATTTTAGAAGAAATGATTTCAGTTTTTCCCCATTCAGTATGATATTTGCTGAGGGTTTGTCATATATGGCCTTTATTACATTGAGGTACTTCCCTTCTATACCCATTTTATTGTTTCGATCATAAATGGGTGTTGTATTTTGTCTAATGCTTTTCCTGCATCAATTGATATAATCATATGGTTTTTGGCTTTGATTTTGTTTATGTGGTATATCACATTGATTGATTTGTGTATGTTGAACCATCCTTGTGTCCCTGGGATGAATCCCATTTGATTATGATATGTAATCTTTTTAATGTATTGCTGTATTCTGTTTGCTAGTATTTTGGTTAAGATTTTTGCATTGGTGTTCATCAGAGATATTGGTCTATAGTTTTCTTTTTTGGGGATGTCTTACCAGGCTTTGATATTAAGGTAATGTTGGCTTCATAGAATGAATTGGGGAGTATTGCCTCTTCAGCTTTTTGGAAAAGTATAAGGATAGGTGTTAGTTCTTCTTTGAATGCATGGTAAAGCTCATTAATGAGACCATCTGGTCCTGGACTCTTGCTTTTGGGGAGATTTTGGGTGATTGTTTCAATTTCCTTACTGTTGTTTGGTTTGTTTAGATTATCCAGTTCTTCTTGATTCAGTCTAAGTAGACTGTGTTTCTAGAAACTTGTCCATTTCTTTCAGGTTGCAAAATTTGGTGGCATATAGCCCTTCATAGTATTCTTGTGTGATCCTTTGTATTTCTGTGGTATCAGTTGTAATTTACCGTCTTTCATTTCTAATTTGGATTATTTGTGTCATATTTTCTCTTTTTCCCTTGGTGAACCTAGCCAGGAGTTTGTCAATTTTATTAATTTTTTCAAAGAACCAGCTCTTTGTTGCATTGATTTTTTTTCCTTTTGTTTTTCTGTTCTCTATTTCATATACATCTGCTTTAACTTTTATTATTTCCTTCCTTCTGCTGACTTTGGGTGTTTTTTCTTCTTTTCCTAGTTCTTTAAGATGTGATATTAGGTTGTTTACTTGTGATTTTTCTTGTTTCTTTCGATAGACCTGTAGTGATATAAATTTCCCTCTTATTACTGCTTTCTTGCATCCCAGTAATTTTGGTATGTTGTGTTTTCATTGTCGTCTGTTTCTATGTATTTTTAAATATATTTATTTATTTATTTATTTATTTATTTTTGACAGGGAGAGAGAGAGATACAGAGACAGAGACAGAGAGAGAACTGAACTGGGGGAGCTCCCAGTTCAGCATATGGTTCCGCACGGGCCGGGGCCGGGATTCGATCCCCGGTCCCCGGCGCTGCAAAGTGAGCGCCTAACCCACTGAGCCATCCCGGCTTCCCCTCTATGTATTTTTAAATTTCATATTTTTTCTTTGGTCCAGTCATTCTTTAACAACATGTTGTTTAATCTCTATGTATATGTGGCTTTTTGCTTTCTTTTTGTAGTTGATCTCCAATTTCAAAGTTTTGTGGTCAGAGAATACACTTGGTATGATTTCAGTTTTCTTAAATTTGCTGAGGCTAACTTTGTGTCCCAGCATATGGTCTGTCCTTGAGCATATTCCAAGTGCATCCGAAAAGAATGTATAGTCATGTATTGTAGGATGAAGTATCCTGTAAATATCAACTATATCTAATTGCTGTAATGTATCATTTAAAGCTGCTGTTTCCTTATTTATTTTCTGTTTGGATGATCTGTCCATGGCTGTCTAGAGGGTGTTTAGGTCCTCTACTATAATTATGTTTTTGTCAGTTTGCTCACTTTTAGATATGTTAGTAATTGCTTTGTAAATTTTGGCACTTCTTTGTTGGGGCATATATATTAATAAGTGCGGTGTCTTCTTGTTGTATTGTCCCCTTTATCATTATAAAATGTACATCTTTGTCTCTTACTATCTTGTTGATCCTGAAGTCTGTCTCTTCAGATATAAGTATGGCTACACCTGCTTTTCTCTGGATGCCATTTGCTTGAAGTGTTGCTTTCCACCCTTTCACTTTGAGTCTATGTAGGTCCTTGTGGCTGAGGTGTGTGTTTTGTAGGCAGCATAAGGTTGGTGTTTATTCTTTAATCCACTTTGCTACTCTGTGTCTTTTTATTGGCAAGTTCAGTCCATTTACATTTATGGTGATGACTGATATATGAGGAATTCCTATAGTCATTTAACTTTTGTTTTCTGGTAGCTCTTTTTTCAATTGCTTCTTTGCTTTTTTATTTCCGTTAGTTATTTAAAATATTTATTTTTATTGTTTTTGACAGAGAGAGACAGAGACATGGGGGTGGGCCCAGAGCAGTCTCCATAGTTGTAAGTCATTAGTTTTCAATATAGTTTCACTCTACAGGTGGGTGTGGGGCTGCATAGGGCAGGAACTGGGCTGGGGCCCTCCTGCATGGGAGGCACACCCCTGCTAGGGACCTTGTACATGGGAAACACACCTGGGGTGGTATCCAAACTGGGGGCCTCCCACATGAAAGCTTACCCCAGTTCAGCACATAGGCCCACATGGGCTGGTGCGGGCTATGATCCTTGGACTCCAGGGCTCCAAGATGAGCACTCAACCCACTGAGCCACCCCGGTATCCCCAAACTTGTATGTTATTTTAGTTTGATAGTATTTATGATTGTTTTTTTTTTCTCTCTCTCTCTCTCTCTCTCTCTTTTTTTTGTTAAGATTTATTTTATTGGGAAAGCCGGGACGGCTCAGCGGGTTGAGCGCTCGCTTTGAGGCCATGAGGACCGAGGATTGAATCCCGGCTCCGGCCCAGGCAGGACCCACGTGCTGAACTGGGGAGTTCCCACAGTTTGGTTCTCTAACTGTCTCTGTCTCTGTCTCTCTCTCTATCTGTCAAAAAGTAAAGTGGAGATAACTATGCACTGAAGACAAAAAGATAATTTCTCTCTATAAATGTGAAAAGATAAAAAAAAAAAAGAAAAAAAAAGATTTATTTTATTGTTTTTGACAGAGAGAGAGAGACAGAGAGAAGGTGGGGAGGGCCCAGAGCAGTCTCGACAGTTGTATGTAATAAGTTTTCAACATGGTTTCGTTCCACACAGGTGGGCAAGGCCTGCGCAGGGTGGGAACTAGGCCGAGGGTCTCCTGCATGGGAGGCATGCCTCCTCAAGCCAGGGGCCACACTGGGGGGGTGTGAGAACTGAACTGGGGGCTTCCCATATGGGAAACGTATCCCAGTTCAGCATATGGGTCCACACATGCCAGTGCTAGGATTCTATTCTTGGTCCTCGGGGCTGCAAAGGGAGCGCTTAAGTCACTACTGAGACATCCCAGCTCTCCTCTCTCTCTCTCTCTCTCTCTCTCTCTCTCTCTCTCTCTCTCTCTCTCTCTCTCTCTCTCTCTCTCTCTCTCTCTCTCTTGTTATGTGTCCCAATTCTAAGTTCTTTTTTAGTGGTTATCATTAACTTTATGTAAAAGTAGTGTTCATATATGCAGTAGTTCCTTTTCTTAAGGATGCTTCTTATCTCTAGTCTCTTCTCTTTGGAAGTTTAAACCTTTACTTCCTCCCCTTTTATGTTTTTGTTGTTCTAATTTATCCCTATATTTACTTTTTGTTTCAGGTCCAATTGCCTCCTTCAGTATTTCTTGAAATGCTGGCCTTGTACTGGAGAATTCCTTCAGTTTCTATATGTCTTTATTCTCTTTCATATGTAAAGGATAACTGCTGGGTAGATGATTCTTGGCTGGTAATTTCTCTCCTTCAGTATTTTGAGTACTTCATTCCACTCCCTCCCGGCTCATAGAGTTTCTTTTGAGCAGTCTGATGATAGTCTGATGGACTTTCCTTTATAGGTTATGGTATTCTTTTTTCTGGCTGCCTTGAGGATTCTTTCTTTGTCTTTTACCTTTGACATCTTCTGCTAGGATCAAAGTAGCTAGAGGTCCTGTTTCCTTCTTGAATGATTTTTTTTTTTTTTAAGATTTATTTTTATTGTTTTTGACAGAGAAAGGGGAGGACCCAGAGCAGTCTCCATAGTTGTACATCGTTAGTTTTCTATATAGTTTCATTCCACACAGGTGGGCATGGGTCTGCGCAGGGCAGGAACTGGCTTGGGGCCTCCCACATGGGAGGCACACCCCAGTAAGAACCGAACTGGGGCATACCCCAGTTCAGCATGTGGGTCTGCATGAGCCGGTGCTGGGATTTGATTCTTTCATCTGCAAGATGAGGGCTCAACTCGCTGACCCTTCCTGGAATCCCCTACTTTTTGAATTTGAGGTTCTAATTCTTTCCATAGTTTTGGGAAGTACTTATCTACTATTTGAGCAAATTCTCTCTGCCCATCTTGTCCTCTGCTCCCTCTGAAATACCTATTATTCTTATGTTACTCTTTTTACTAGAGTCAGATAGTTCTTGTAGCTATCTCTCATTTCTTTTAACTCTTAGGTCTCTTGTCTTCTTCCTTCTGTGACATTTTCAAATTTCTGTCTTTTATTTCACTGATTCTTTCCTCTACCTGTTTGGCTCTGCTTCCTCTGCTAGCTATTTCATTTTTCATTTATTTTATTGTGTTGTTTAGCTCCAGAATTTCTATTTGGTTCTTTTTTATTTAACTTCTTTGCTAAAGTATTCCTTTTGTTCATAAATTTCCTTTCTGAGATCTCTTAGCTCTGTCTGTACTCCACCAGTATTCTTTATTTGAGGATTTTCAAAATTGCAGTCTTAAATATATGAATTTAGTTTGTATATTTCCATATCTTCAAGTTCCTTTTCTGGAGATTTATTTTCTTTCAAATACCTTTGTTCAAATACCTCTGTTCACTAGTGTATTCATTTCTGTTGGAGGGCTTCTGTTTCTGGGCATAAGGACTTTTCCTCTGGTAGATGTGAAGAGGTCTTTATTTCACTTTTTTAGCTGATGTTGCTACAGTGTCTTACAATATTTTCTGTTGGTTATTTGTTTTTCTCACAGTGGGAGACTTCCTAGAAGGTGGGCTTCTCTTAAATTCAGTTGCCCTGGTCTCTGTATGCCTCTTCTTTGGGAAGATATGGTGGGTTATGGTATTCTGTGTCTCCATGTCAGAAGCTGCCACACCTTTGCTTCACAGTTTTCCCGGATCCCTCTGCTGGCTTCAGCATAAAAGGTGGGGGTGGGGTTTGTTGGAAAAGATATGAGTCTGTTTGTGTCACAGGGTAATGGAGGCTTCCCTCTGCGTATTTAGCGGGAAGGGTGGGGGTGGGGTTTGTTGGAGAAGGCTGGATTTTTTTGTCACAGGGTAATGGTGGCTTTCTTCTGCTGGTTTTAGCGGGAAGGGTGGGGGTGGAGTTTGTTGGAAAAGGCGCGGGTCTTTTTGTGTTACAGGGTAATGGCGACTTCTGTCCACTGGTTTTAGCAGGAAGTGTGGGGGTGGGGTTTGTTGGAAAAGGCGCGGGTTTTTTGTCACAAGGTAATGGCGGCTTCCCTCTGCTTGTTTAGCAGGAAAGGTGGGGGTGGGGTTTGTTGGAGAAGACTGGATTTTCTTGTCACAGGGTAATGGTGGCTTCCTTCTGCTGATTTGGGAAGGGTGGGGGTGGAGTTGTTGGAAAAGGCGCGGGTCTGTTTGTGTTACAGGGTAATGGCGGCTTCTGTCCACTGGTTTTGGCGGGAAGGGTGGGGTTGGGGTTTGTTGGAAACGGTGGTTTTTTTGAGTCCCAGGGTAATGGCGGCTTTCGTCTGCTGGCTTCAGTGGGAAGGGTGGAGGTGGAGTTTGTTGGAAAAGGTGCGAATCTTTTTGAGTCCCAGGGTGATGGCGGCTTCTGTCCACTGGTTTTGGCGGGAAGGGTGGGGTTGGGGTTTGTTGGAGAAGGCGCGGGGTCTGTTTGAGTCCCAGAGTGATGGCGGCTTCCGTCTGCTGGCTTCGGTGGGAAGGGTGGAGGTGGGGTTAGTTGCGGTAAGGCACGAATCTTTTTGAGTCACGGGGTAAGGGTGGCTTCTCTCCGCTGACTTCCGCCGGAAGGTTAGGGGCTAGGGGACGGGGTTTGTTATAAAAGGCGAGGAGGCGCTGCTGGCCGCCATACAGCCATGGCGCATTTTGGGAATCAGCCGCCAGAATGCGTGCCCTGGGCCGAGCTGGTGGAGCAAGCCCAGGAAGAGGGTGAGGCCACAGGGTACTCTGCTTGGGGCCCCCCGTCATGGAGGACCGCTATGCGCCTCAGCCGCCAGCGTGCTCGTGCGGTCGGTACCCCAGCCATCGGGATGCCTGCCGCCCACGCCGGCAGCGAGACCCACGCCCTGGTCACCTGCGCCAACCTGCAGCCGCCGCTGGTGGCTCCGTCCGGCCAGCCGCTGCTGGTGGCTCCGTCCGGCCAGCCGCCGCTGGTGGCTCAGACCGGCCAGCCGCTGCTGGTGGCTCCGTCCGGCCAGCCGCCGCTGGTGGCTCAGACCGGGCCCCTGCACTGCGACGTGGGCGCCCACGCTGTGCCGCCGCCGCCGTACCCGCGGGGCTCCCTGCGACCCCACCGCAGCGCCAGGCCACAGGCAGCCGCCGCCGCCACAGCCAGCCGCGCCCATCCCTGCCGGCCCTGCGCTCCGGATGGCTGCGCCTCCACCGGCGGAGAGCCGCTGTACTCCCCGAGCAGCTCCCCCACGGCCTCAGGCACCCACCTGGACATCTCCCCTGTTGAAAGCTGGGTCGGTCTCTGGCTCAGTCAGCGGGTAGGTCTCGGGGTCTCCGCACTGCTCCCTTTCCTTCTCTGTCACTCACCTCCCTTTCTGTGGCTTTACTTTCTTGCCATGAGTGGGTTTCTCAGCAGAGACTATGCATTAATTAGGGGTTCTCTGGTTGGATTTTAGTTCAATTTGTTGTTCTTTCCAGGAGGGGTTTCAAGAGCTCCTCTCACGCCGCCATCTTGACAACGTGTCTGAAGTCATTTTTAATTGAAATGTTTGAGGTACTGCTCACAAGTCACTGCAGTCTTTTCTAGATGTGGGTGGAAGGCCCTGATGGGCCTGGAAGTCAGGAGAGCTCCCCCTGGGCACTGCTGTGTCCTGGGCACATGTGGGCGCATGGCCTGGCGCTCTTCGTGGTATGACGCCGCGTGCTGCACTCCGGCCTCATTGTCTGCGCTCGGACACATCCGGGTATCTTCCCGTACTAATGGCTCAGTCTCAGGTCTGATGATTTATGGAAAAGAATAATGTTATATCTCCATCTCATACCATACACGATATATTTCAAGTAGTTTGAAGATTTAAATGCAAAAAATAAAACTACCAGTAGTTTTTAGGAAAGATTATAGGGGAATATCTTCATAATTTTAAGGCCGGAAGGAAAGAACTTAAATACAATTAAAGTACAAATCATAAAGGAAATGATCGCAAGATTTCACTGTATTACAATATGAAACTTTAGTGTAACAAAAGACACTGCAAGAAAATTTAAATGCTGAATATTGGAGTAGATATTTGCAATAAATGTAACTGGAAAGGATTAATACCTGGAATTTAAAAGTAAATCCTATAGAAAGGGAGGGAGGGGGGAGAGAGAAAAAAACAATGTACTTAATAAACTTCAGAGTTGCTCTGTTTTTGTTTTTTTTTTAGTAATTGGGAATGTAATGGGAATGTAAGTTAAAAAAAGATCTTATGTTTTTGTCCATGAGATTGGTACTACTATAAAAAATCTGTTTCAAAGTCGCTAAGAGGTGGAAACAACTCAGGTGTCCTCTGTGAAATTAGTGGATAAACAACATATGGCATATGCATACAATGTAATGTTACCTATCCTTAAAAGGGGAGGAAATCCAGATACTGCCACGTGGATGATCCTTGAGGACATTATGTTAAATGAATTAAGTCAGTCATATAAAGAATAATACTGAATGATTCCATTTATATGAGGTATTAATACCTAGAGTAGTCAGATCCATAGAAATAGAAAGTAAAAGAAAGGTTGCCAGGGGCTGGGGGGAGGGGCGAAACTGGAGTTGTTTAATGGAGACAGTTTCAGTTTCGCAAGATGAAAAAGTTCTGGAGAGTGGTTGCGTAACAATATATCTAACACTGAAATGTATCCTTTAAAATGGTGAAGACTGGTATGTCATGTGTATTTCACCACAATTGACAGTAAAATGTGGCTATATTAAATCTCAGTGAGGATGTGCTTAGGACAGTAACTCTCAGAACCTTTTCCTACAACTGGTAGCCCATACATTGCTATAGCAATTTGATTTTGCCCAATAAATGTAGAAAAAGTCTACAGCGTGACACTTGACCACTGTACTTATAGAGAAAAATCGGACAGGTGTGGTAAGGGAGAGGTATACAGCAGTGTTCACTGCAGTGCCATTTATAACAGCCAAAAAAAAAACCCCAAAACGGAGACATCAGTGTTCATCAAACAGAAAATGGAGAATGCTTGATGCATCCATACAGTGAAATACTACTTGTATCACTTACCTAAATCTCAAAAGCAGCATTGAGTAAAAAGAAGTGCACATAATAATACCGTTAGAAAATTTTATGGACACATAAGTAGTATAAATATTGTTCATGGAGATGGTTGACAACAAGTTTAGGGGAGTGTTTAATTCTGGAGGGGAAGAGAGTGGTATGGGATAGGAGAAGGGTGCACTGGGGCTTTAGCAGCACCAGTAATACTGTATGCCTTTGGAAAACAATTGGACACATGATGTGATGTTAACATTAATGCTAAGTGGTGGGTACTTAAAATTTTGCTACATTATTTGCTATGCTTTCCTGTACGTTTGGGAGATACTTTTTTTTTTTTTTTTTTTAAGATTGTCTGTAGAAGGTGTGTGAGAGAGAGAGGGGGAAGGTGGGGAGGGCCCAGAGCAGTCTCTGTAGTTGTATATCATTAGTTGTGACATAGTTTCGTTCCACACAGGTGGATATGGGGTCGTGTGGGGGTGGGAACTGAACTGAGGGCCTTTTGCATGGGAGGTAAGAACTTTCACCACTGAGGCATCCCAGCGGTTACCAGGGAAGTGAACCCTGGACCTCCCAATTGCAAGGCAAGCTCTCAACCTGCTGAGCTATCCTGGCATCCCAATTCAATTTTTTTAAGACTTAAAATGGTAGATTAGGGTTTAGTCAGTGGTTTTGTGACTATTTCTCAGTGTATAGTCCTGTCAGTAGCAGTGAAGCATTTTTACAAAACAGTCTAGATTTTAACTGTCCAAGGAACCTATGCTCTGTTTTTTAAAATGGGTTTTCTATTTTGGTGTACTTGTAAGATTTCCTTTGAGGAAAAGAGTTTTGCTAAAAAATGAAAAAGCCCTATAAGAAAAGGCCCAAATTAGTTTATTTCTGAAATTCCCTTCCTCTCCAATATTCTGTAGTCCTAGTGGCTAATGAATAGGTCTTATTTAGAGGAACGATCTCGCTTTCCTTGTCTCTATTTGTTTCTGATTTCTAAGTTAGCTCTTCCTTGGCTTTTTGTGGTAATTGTATTTATTGAGGGCTAATCCTTCCTCTAAATAGAATATAGGCATACCACAGAGACAGTGCAGGTGTGTTCCAGATCACCTCAGTAAGGCCAGCCTAAATCTTTTGCTGGTGGAGGGTCTTGTCTGCAACTTTTTAAAAAACAACATCTGTGAAGTGTAATACAGTGAGGTATGCTTGTATTTAATAGTCCCAGGTTCTCATTCCTTGGGCTGCATAGATCATCTGATAACTTAGGGTCCACAGTGATTCCTGGGCTGTTGAAGCTTGCCCAGTTAAGCAAGCTTTTCTGGTTTAGTCCTGTAATTTGGGGAATAAGGCAGCTGAAGTCAAAGATGTAGAGTGACTTGCCAAGGGCTTAGATCCCATGACGTGCTTATCAGAAGTTCAGGCCCCTGATAACCTTTTAACTCATCTTCCTGTTTTTTAATTCTCTAGAACAGTAAGTACCCTGAGTGAACTTTAGGACCTGTAATTTGCTCTCTTCCTTAAAACCCTCTTAGATTCTTCTCATCTCCATAAGGATATAGTCTTAGATGCAAGCCTTGAAGCCTTGCCCATTTTACTAACCTCCTCCTGAACCCACTGCTTCTTATTTACTGGCTTTTAATTATTTTGTCCTGGCCTTTTTTTTTTTTTTTGGTGCCTAGAACACTCTGGTATTTCCTGCCTCAAGGCCTTTGTACTTGCTCACACCTCTGCCAGGCTTCTTTTTGACTGCTATTCTTCATTTGCATCCAAGCTCAGATGTCACCTTCTTAGGCCTTCTCAGGCTTTAGCCTCTCTCAGACCTTCTACTCTGCTGTTACCTTCTACTCTGCTGTTACCTTCTACTCTGCTGTTCAGAAGTCTCCAGATCATTATCTTATTTTATTTATATTTTATTCTTTTGATGACCTTTATTATGCTTGGAAGTTACTATATTTTGTCTATCTCTCTACCTTTTGGTCTACCTACCTGTCTCTGTGTGTCTGCCCATCTGTGCATTTGTATTTTCCCATCAGGATAAAAGGTTCACAAGCCACATAGTCTTTATGTGTCGTGTCGGGCATCACCAACATCTAGAACATCACTAGAACATGTCAGGTACTAGTGTTGGGGTTCCTTAACACCACCCCCGGATTTGGTGAATTGCTAGGAGGATTCATAAGTCTCAGCATATGATTATACTCACAGCTAAAATTTATTTTAGCAAATGAATAGCAAAACCAGCAAAAGGAAGGGGTGTGTGGGGTGAAGTCCAGAGGAATCAGGTATAGGTTCCAAAAGTCCTCCCGGTGGAGTGATACAGGGCATGTCAGGATCCCCTGGCACTGAATCGTGACAGCATGTGTAAAGTGTCGTTGCCAGGGAAGCCTATGAAATACTCCCTGCCCAGGTTTTTTTCAGGGGGCTGGCCCCATAGGCACTGCTGCCTGGGATATAGGGAGATTTCAGACTCTTAGGAGAAAGCAGGCATTCAGCCTGAGCCACACAAGTCCCTCATCACTTGGGGAAGGTTTTAGGTCAGTTAGGGAACGATTTGTTGCTCGAGTTCCTAGGCACCAGCCAAGGGTCGACTTGTAGTTTGGCCTGTGTAAGGATAGAAATCTCTGGCCTGCTAGGATACCGCTCTTCTGCACACTACCTAAGTAAAGCTTATGAGTGAATGAATCACCCAGTGAGACAATAGGGTCTGAGACTCAGAAGGGCAGAGGTATGGCCTCCCCTCCCTTGTCAGTAGTTCTGTCCCCAGGCTCAGCAACGGAAGAGTGGTCAGTCCTTCCTTTGGCCCTCAGGCCCTTGGTAAGTGTAACTGTGTGGTCCCCAGATGCTGAAGCACAGTGCGTCATCAGAAATTCTCAACAAGCTGTATGACACGGCCATGGACAAGCTGGAGGTGGTTAAGAGGGACTACGATGCCCTGCGGAAGAAGTATAGCGAGAAAGTTGCCATCCACAATTCAGACCTGAGCCGCCTGGAGCAGCTGGAGGAAGAGCACCAGCGGCTGCTGAAGCAAATGGAAATGCTCACCATTCAGAGGGACACAGCCATCCAATTGCAGCACCAGTGTGCCCTGTCCCTGAGGAGGTAGGAGCTGGGACCACATGGGGAGGAGAGCGGCTCCAAGGCCAGACAGATCTTCTTGGCCTTGGAACCACTCTCTCCTGGGTTTGTGGTTATCTGCTGGGACTTCCAGGTGCTTCCAGAGAATGAAACAGCCCAGCTGATTGTGCTTGTTCTCAAAATATACTTATCTCAAGGAAACTGTTCTTTTTAAAAAAGATTTATTTTATGGGGGTGCCGGGATGGCTCAGTGGGTTGAGTGCTTATCTTGTAGCGCTGGGGTCCAAGGATCGAATCCTGGCCGGTCCCAAGCAGGCCCATATGCTGAACTGGGGTGTGCCCCCAGTTTGGTTCTCACTGGAGCAAGCCTCCTATATGGGAGGCCCCTGGTTTGGCTCCCTCCCCAGGCATGCCTCCCATGTGGGAGGCCCCCCAGGTGGTTCCTGCGCTGCGCAGCCCCGTACCCACCTGTGGAATGAAAACTATGTAGAAAACTAATGATGTGCAACTATGGAGACTGCTCTGGGCCCTCCCTCTTCTTTCTGTCTCTGTCTGTCTGTCTCTGTCAAAAATAATAAATCTTAAAAAAAAATTTTTATTTTTATTGCTTGAGAGAAGGTGAGAGAGAGAGAAGGGGGGAATGGCCCAGAGCAGTCTCCATAGTTGTACATCATTAGTTGTGACATAGTTTCATTCCACACAGGTGGATGTGGGGCTGTGTGAGGTGGGAACCAAACTGGGGGCCTCCTGCATGGGAGGCGAGAACTTTCACTGATGAGCCATCCCAGTGGATAACCAGCTGTGCCACAGTTCAGCATGTGGGTGCACATGGGCTAGGGTTGGGAATCAAACACTGGACCTTGCTGTTGTGAGGCAAGCACTCAACCTCTGAACTGTCCTGGCATCCCATTTTCTTGATACTCAGTATCTTGGGAGTTGTTCTTATTCCTAGCTGAATAACTTTGGTATGTCCTGACCATCCTGTGCCCTAGGTCTCCCCACAGGCTTTGCCCCTCTGTGTCAATCACCCACCTAGCAGATAGGAAAGTTAATTGTTCTAGGCATTGTTTTTTCTAAAATACCATTTTTTTTAAAGGTATATAATCAGTATGGCTATGAGCCCTGCCCTCAAACAGTATTACTTAAGGTTCATTCCTGCATAATACTAGTTCCATGGTGTGGTTGTCAGTTTCACATGGAAAGTGTTCTCTGGATATAAAAAGGCTTTGGAATTGTTGGGCTGCACACAGACAGGTTGTTTACCCTGCAGGACTTCTCAGAGCCTTCACTTTGGTACTGAGCACTAGATTCTCCAAGAGGGGGACAGAATGCATTGTTTCTTAAATGTAAGTTGTCAGAGAACAAGCACACTTTTTTTTTTTTTTAATGGAGCACCATGCATATTTGGTGTTATAAAGAAAACACTTTCAGAAATGCAGCCCCGAGGCTTCAGGCTCTGATGTGCAGGTTGCCTGTGTGGAAGGTGCCTCCTGGCTTGAAGTGGCTGAGCTGTTCTGTCATGCTCACCTATGTGGGCCAGTCATCTCCGTCTCCTTATCATCTGTGTCTGTAAAATGAGGTAGTTGGCTTAGATGATTGTTAGATTATCTCATATGCTGTGATTCTAGCCCTGGTCTTTTTTTTTTTTTAATGTAGCTTGACTGTGGAAGAAATAAAGCTGTTAGATTTCTAGTAGAGCAGAGTGTTTGAAATGCTCAGTTCAACTTCTGATATTTGTAAAGGGTGAGAAAAATTCCAGGTCCAGGGGCACTGGTACTCAATGACTTTTCTGTCTTGGGGATGCGAAGAAGGACTTCACTTGAAGCTTCATGCTTAACTATCCCACCCAGCAGAGCTGACCTGGCAGCCCTCTACACTCTGCTTGCTCCCCCAGGTTCGAGGCTGTCCACTATGAGCTAAACAAGGCCACGGCCCAGAACAAGGACCTGCAGTGGGAGATGGAGCTGCTGCAGTCAGAGCTGACGGAGCTGAGGAGCATACAGGTGAAAATTGCCAAGGAGTCAGAGAAGTACAGGGAGGAACGGGACGCCGTGTACAGTGAGTACAAGCTCATCATGAGCGAGCGCGACCAGGTCATCTCCGAGCTAGACAAGCTGCAGACCGAGGTGGAGCTGGCTGAGTCCAAGCTCAAGAGCAGCACATCGGAGCAGAAGGCGGCCAGTGAAGAAATGGAGGCACTGCGGCAGGTAGGTGGCTGGGATGGCAGTGAGGGAGGGGGTTGTGGTGCACATGGCGTACCCTACTGAGTCAGAAGGCCTGCTTGCTGACTGCATTACTGCATGCAGCCCAGGGAACTGCTGAGCTCACGACACTCAGGGCCTAGCTCCAGTCTGCTGAAGAGACACAGGGGATGGTCCATCCACCTGTGTCTCAGGCATCCACAACTTACAGTGTAAAAAGAAAGTCAGATGGCACACCAGGGCATACGTGTTGTTCATGCATAAACACTCTCCCACTCAAACCTGTGATTCAGTGATTGCTGATCAGTCTTATCCTGAAAGTCAGCAGATTGTCTTAAGGACTGCTCATTAAGAAGCAAGAGTCCAAGGCCAAGTTCCCAAAGCCTTAGATCCCTTTGGCCTTGAGTCTGGAAGAGCACCTTTAGGGCTCTTTTTTTGCCAGTGCCTGGGGGATCTGCTCTTTATGGGGCAGCCAGGCTCCTGCTGGGAAGATGGTGTACTAGGGCCAAGCTGGAGGGCCTTCTAGTCTTGCTGACTAGGGGACATGCCTCTGGGGCCTGGGGTCAGTAGCAATGGAATTAGGCCACCCAGTTTGACTCCTGAGGGATCAGTGCAGGTTCTCTGCATCCTTCCTCCTAGCCCCTCAGCCTCATCACTGACAATTTTCACTCCCTTAGTGTAGGTAGGCCCTCTGCTGGCTTCCTGCTGTGAGATTCCCCTCTATCCTGTTGGCTAGTGTTATGGCTCTATTTAGAGCTTGGACTTGATCATAGCCAACTTATTTCCTGTTGAAATGCCTCTCCATGCTACTTTTCTGTGTAGGTCAGTTAGAATGCAAGCTTTTAAATTTACTTCTGAGAAGTGAAGAACGAGGTGTTAAATGTTGGGTAACTTGTCAGTGAACGGCTGGCATTGGATTGTTGCGGCCAGAGCTCCCTGGACCCAGCACAAGGCAGGGCTGATGCCTGAGAGGTGGCTGGCGCCCTGTGAGTCTTGAAGTGAATAGTGACACCTCTTTATGCCCAGGCAGTGCTAGGAGTTGTGGGATGCAGTGGGCTCAGGCCCTGTGTTTGGAGAATGGGCTTCCTTAGTTATGTGACTTCTTTACTTTCTGGGCCCCAGTTTCTTCATCTATAAAATAGAAATGATGATAGCATCTGCCTTACAGGTGCTTGTGACCGTCACATACTTTAAAAATGAAAATACAATTAAAATAGTGTCCTTACAAAGTAGGAATGATTTGAATCTTCATTGTGAAGATGATTATTAGCTATTTGTTCAATATTAGGGTGAACCCTGTGAAATTGTTTTTGTAGACAAAAACAGACCAACTAATGGTTTTGTACCGAGCAAGACTTTTCCACACCATCAAGGTGAAAGCCATTATGAAAAGGAATATTTACTTTGATGAAACTTTTGAAGTGTCATGATGAAGGAATTTTTAAAAAGCAAAATAATGTATTAGAACTTGGTAATTGTCCTAGAAAAACCCTCAACTCAGTTTTATACTCTGGCATCTGAGAGCTTAGTGGTTGGGAAAATGTTACCAAATAAGCAAAACAAAATGACAAAGAGGTAAACTTTGAAAATGACTGAGTCAGTCACTACACTAGAAAGTCAAGGACAATGTGGCAAGTACATTGGAGGTGAGCCTGGTATATGACAGCAGCCCATGTGGAGCAGTTTTGAAATTATAGAGGGTAGTGTGCCCTGTGTAGGAATGTGGAAAGCCCTGAGAAGTGTGAAGGACTACCGGCTTCCCTAGTGCTGGCATCTGGTGATGGCCTGTCACGCCACTGCTGGCACGCCTGGGTGAGCCCTTTAGCCTTCTTAGGAGGCATTGGCTGGCTGTCAAGTCCTTCTGTCTGTTGAGGCAGGAATCTTTTCTAGGCACCAGTTCGAGTCTACAGGCAGAAGAGGAGAATGCTTGCTTCTACCCCAACCCTGGCAGTTTCCAGAACTGAAACCCTCACCTTTTCTACTTTGTCTGGCTTTTCAAACAAGACCACTCTCCACCTGGTCAGAGTTGGCCAGGTTTGTGGCCTGGACCGTCTTGGCTCTGAGATGTGGGTGAGAGAGTCTTATATCCCCGTGGTCTGACGAGGCCCTGGTGTGGGCTCTGTTCCTGGTAGCAGCTGAATTGCAGCCCACGTGCCTTTCTATGTCAGACTCGTGCCTGAGTTTGATAGGTGTCTCATGAAAACCAGCCTGTGTCTCCCTTAGCCTTTGGCCCCAAGGTCATCAGAGTATGCAGAAGATCATGGGTGATGCTTTTGCAGACTGAGATCTGACTTTGGAGGCAGCATGGTATGGAGAAAGAATCACTGGGGCGAGAGTCTGGAGACCTGGGATGTGGGTTCAGCTCCCCACTAATGGGTAGGACCTGGGGCAGTCACTTTCTGGACTCTGAGGGTCCTCATTGCTGTATTCAGAGGATCAGACAGAGGAACTTCAGTCCTCAACTCTGCCTCCCCTCTTAAGATAACCTCATCACTTCTCTTTCCTCTCAGTAAAACCAAGTTTGCCACTTCCTGTGTTTCTCATCAGGAAACAGTGTTTGGGGGATAATTTTGGAGACTACCAATGACTGGGGCCCAGTGAACTGGAAGGAGAAAGAGGAGGGTGGGCACTGCCTAATTCCCTGGTGCTTGAGATGGTTACCCACGGCCCCATGGAAAGAGTTTCCAGTGACCACATGTTAACACACTTCAGATACAAATTAATATGAAACACTGAGCCAAAGAAAACGTTATTGTTAAACCTAGTACTTATTACAATAAATTTTTGGTAGAATTAATTGGTTTAAAAAATCTCAAGGTAACCACTCAGTACTGCATAAAATTGGGGAAAAAAACAAATAATTTGACTTGATATTGGGAAATGTGTGATCTGAGCATAGCGCACCACTGTCACTCTTGAGTTAAGGTGTATATTTGTGTAATATTTTTTATAGTTCCTTCTGACTGTACGTGAGAGATGAAGGAGTTATAAGCTGACTGCACATATTTTCCTTTGTCTCATTTTTGTCTCTTGGCTGAATGGGTTTTGGTGGAAGCTGTGTCTCTGTGTGCTGTGGAATCTGAGAGAGCATGCCTTGTGTGTGTATGTGCCATGGAATCTGTGAGAGCGTGCCTGGTGTATGTCTGCATGCTGTGGAATCCGTGAGAGTGTGCCTGATGTATGTGTGCTGTGGAATCCGTGAAAGTATGCCATGGAATCCGTGAAAGTATGCCTGGTGTATGTGTGCTGTGGAATCTGTGAGAGCGTGCCTGGTGTATGTGTGCTGTGGAATCCATGAGTGTGCCTGGTGTATGTGTGCTGTGGAATCCGTGAGAGCGTGCCTGGTGTATGTGTGCTGTGGAATCCGTGAGAGCGTGCCTGGTGTATGTGTGCTGTGGAACCTGTGAGAGCTTGCCTGGTGTATGTGTGCTGTGGAATCCGTGAGTGTGCCTGGTATATGTGTGCTGTGGAATCCGTGAGAGTGCCTGGTGTGTGTGTGCTGTGAAATCCGCAAGAGTGTGCCTAGTTGTGTGTGCTGTGGAATCTGTGAGTGTGCCTGTTGTGTGTGCGCTGTGGAATCCGTGAGAGTGTGCCTGGTGTGTGTGCTGTGGAATCCGTGAGAGCATGCCTGGTGTGTGTCTGTGCTGTGGAGTTGCTGAGGGCATACCTGGTTTGTGTGTATGTGTGTGTGTGTGTGTGCCGTGGAATCCATGAGAGTGTGCCTCGTGTATGTGCGCTGTGGAATCCGTGAGAGTGTGCCTGGTGTGTGTGTGCTGTGGAATCCGTGAGTGTGCCTGTTGTGTGTGTGCTGTGGAATCCGTGAGTGTGTGCCTGGTGTGTGTGTGCTGTTGGAATCCGTGAGAACATGCCTGGTGTGTGTG
>PVKE010007980.1:0-48990 GCA_004027555.1 Craseonycteris thonglongyai
ATCAGGGAAGTGAGAGATAAAATCATGACAAGTTCATAATGGGCTTTCAAGTTGAGGGAGACAACTTTGAACTCTGGATTCTGAAGTGAAAAACAGAAATCAAATATGATTATGTTGGAGATAAACCAGTCATGCATGGATTCCTAGACCATAGCCAGCCAAAATGCAGTCTGTTGGTCCAATATAAAAATGGACAGAGCCAGTGAGTTAAGGTGCAGGTTTTGACAAAAAGAATTTGGTTATGGCTTCTAATACAAATTAACCTGAATTCTTGCAACTGCCTTCTGTACCAGGCTTTGGTTGAAAACAAATGGGAAATTCAAAAGCCAAGCTTTGATGGTCTGGGTGGGCCAGATGGCCTCCCTGTTTTCCTCCCCTGACAGCTTAACATTTTGCTCAGAAAACATTCTGATCCATATTGGGCAGGGTCATGTTGATCAAAGGAAACAGGAGGAAGAAGATAGAAAAACAGCCACACTGAAGGACATAGTCTTTATTTCCTAGGCTAGGCAAAACCTGGCACTAATTTTTCATCAGTTTTTAGACGATGTAAGGTTAATTGTAAGAGAGATGAAGAACTAAGCCCATTCACTATTCAGGTCACAGGGATTGACATTAGTGGTTGCCAGTGATACAGTAAAGACCACGGGACTGAGAGTTACCAGGCTTAGTAGCTTTGTGACACTAAGGAAGCATCCTCCTCTCTCTGAGCCTCAACTTTCCTCATCTCAGAAATGGAAAGACTGTTGTGGAACACTAAATAAAATAAGATTATTTGTGACCACTCTGCTAATATAAAGTAGAATTACTGTTACGGATGGTTATTTGGTAATCTTGAGCAAGAACCTGACAGAGGTGTACACTTGTCCCAGAAGCTTGTCTGAGCCCCAGACTTGGCACAAAGCATCGCCTTAAATATAAACGGAAGCGTTTGTGCACATGAGGCCTGGAAGCAGGAGAAGGGAGGCTGGCCTCACCTGCTAGGCTGAAGCTATTTATAATCCAGCAGTGAGAAGCCATAAGAATGGAAGCCTGAGCACACACCCAGCTAGGAAAAATGGCATTTTTAAAAAGAAAAATAAATTAATTCCCTAAGACAAATAATTCACAGGCCTATTCCTTTCTAAATCTCTAAACTACACCGATTAGCTCTTGGAAAGTCAAAGGTCTCAGATTAAAAGCAGCCCCAAAGTCTAGGTCAGTCCTCAACCAACCAGGTGAACGGCCTCAGTGGCCTCATTCTGACCCTCTACCGGCCTCGCCTCCACCTCAGAAAGTGCCTCGAATCCTTCTCCTGACACCACTACCCCACGCTTCCAAAAAATCTCCAGTGTGTGTACCTAGTAGTGGAGATGAAGACAGGCCCTCCTCTCAGGAGGGTCAAGACCATATGCAAAGACAATCTGCTATGTAAATCAACGCTTCTCAAACTTTAGTGGACTTCAGAATCACGGAGGTAGAGGGTTCTGCCTCAAAATGCAGACTCCTGTCCTAGGAGCTGCAGATTGGGGGTGGGGGGATAGTGAAGGGTGGGGCCCAGGAACCGGCATTCTACACAGCATCCCAAGTGAGTCTGATGCAGTTGTCCCCAGAGAAGGAGCCCTGGATCGTCATTTAAGTGACTGCTGCGACCCCCTTCAACCTGTTCAATAATCCCTACACGTCCTCCGTGCTTGGGCTGCCCTGAGGAACCGCCTCCCCTGCTACCCCCACCCCACCGTTTCCCTCCTACCCTTTCTCCACCAACGCCCATCTGACCCAACCTCTCTCAACTCGCCTCCGACCTTCTCCTCCTAACCTTCATGCCTCACCCCCGGGCCCCGTGTCATTCCTGGCCCCATCCCCCTCTGCCGAACCACTTCAACCTGCCCTCCGACCTCTCTGACCCCGCCCCATGTGGCCCCGCCCCACATGGCCCCGCCCCCAGGCGCGCGCAGACCCCCCTCCCCTCACCGAGGCGCGCCTCGCGCGGGGCATTCTCCATCAGCTTCTTCAGGACCAGTGGGAAGGAGCCCGACAGGCCCTTTTCCCCAGCTGCGCGCCCCGGCCCGGGGCCTGGCCCCGCTTGCGGCTCCACAGGCGGCTTCTTTCCGCCTCCCGTATCGGACATCGTGCCCCACGCTGTGCTCGCGCGCCTCACCGCCTCCGCCCGCCCCCCGAGAAGGGCCGGAGCCTCGCAACCAGCCGCAGCTGCCGACACGGGCAGCCACTGCGCAGGCGCCCAACAGCCCCCCCACCTCCCTCTATCCCTTCCCCGCCTGCAGACAAGCTCCAGTACATTAATAATTCATGAGGCCAGGCCAGCTGCCCCGGACCGTGGCCTTGGATTGGTCTACCCCGCGAGGAAGGCGGGGCAGCCTTCCGGGCCATGATTGGTTAGGCGGCCAGTGTAAGCAAGACACGTGCCCGGCCAGGTGAGGAGCAAAGCCGGGGGCCCAACCCTGTCGCCCGTGTCACCTGATTGGGGCCTGCTGGATTCTGTGTCATAGGCCCTCTTCTGCGGCAGCTCCTTTCCCTCCACCGGAGGTTTCACCTTTGCCTTCCTCTTCATAACCTCCGATCTCTTCCCAGACCACCGTAACCGCTCTTTCTTCCCTCTCATCCCAATCTCCAGACGCGCCACTGAAGGGAGGCGGGCTGGGAGCAGCAGAGTCGTCTAGAGGGAGCCTATCAGAGAGCCTGCCCGGACCGCATGCCCCCGCCCACCGCGGGTCACGTGGAGCCCCAGGCGCTCTAGTCGTGTGGGGAGGAGGGTGGAGCGGGGAAGGCCAGGAGCAGCCAATGGAGGGCGGGGGCGGGGCCCGGGTCGCTGCACGAGGCGCAGCACGTGCGGGGCTGCGGAGGGGCGGGAGGGGGAGGTCCCTTTTGTTCTGGGTGCTCTGCCCGGGTCGCGGGGCCCGGAGGCTGAGCCGAGCTCGCACGCCTCCGCCCTCGCGACCCAGAGGTTGGCTGAGGGCAGACGGCGGCCTGCCCTTCCCGTAGGGATGGCTAGAGCAGGCTTGGCCGCCGGTGGAGGGGGTGTCAGGTTCTCACTGATCCCGGGTTTCTGGTGCGGGCGTGGCGGCCAGGTAAACGCCAGCGTGGAGGGAGCATTCTTGAGATCGGGGCGCGGTTGGGGTTGGGTGGGGGGACCGCCTGGTCCCCGAGCCGGTGCTGGGGTACACGCTTTTGTTTTCCCACTTCCTGGCTGTGACCTTGGGGAACTCCAGGATGGGACTCCTACAATCTCTAAAGTCCTAAACAGCTCTGCAATTGTTTCTCTCTAGGACCTTTCTGTCCTTTTCCTAGGGACCAAACAACCAGCCTCCTTTACACAGAGTTCCAATTACACGTTTTGTGGAAGAGCCACTTCCTTTTCAAATACAAACCAACACTCCCTGGGAGTTCCTCCGGAAACGTAAAAATGTACAATGTGGGGTACACAAATGTGGAGACATTATAAGGAGCTGCTCCTAAACATCGCCCAGCGCCCAGAACTTTGTACCTCTTTATAGCACAAATCATACTCTGCTTTAGAACCCAAACAACACTAGATTCCCTGCCTAAACTCCCAGAGCACAGGGACTTCGGCTGGTTGAGCCTGTATCCTGCCAATGGCTGAGGAGGCCTTATAGTGGTCTGGCTGGGAGAATGGTAGGATGGAATCCTCCATTCATAGGGTAGATGCACGACCACGACACCCAGCTACCTGAAACTTGTCAAGCTGATGCCATCAGGATTTTGCTGGGGGCTGAGGAGAAAAAGAAATTGGGCTCCTGAGCAGGCCTGGCAAGCAAGAGGTTTCAAAGGACTCGGGGGTGGTCAGTGCAGGTGATGGAGTCTGACTCCAAATTCAAGTTCTTCCTCCCACACTCAGAATCCAGTTGCTTTCTGACTTGATACCGCCAGTCAATTGCTTCACCTCTCCAGGCCTCCTTTCCTTATACATCAGATGGAGATAGGGCAGGACTTACCTTGTGGGGTTTTGATAAGCCAATGTATATAAAATGCACAATTGCAAGTCTGCAACAAATGGTAGTTTTCATAATTTTACTAAAACTGATGGGTACAAATCCACTGCATCCATTATCCTGGACAGCGCCACTCTCAATTTAGTGGAAATACTAAACTGTGTACAGAAAATCTGTTGTGCTGTAGAGTTGTTAGTGGGAATTCTGTATGTGCCTAAACTGAGATCTTTAGGAGAACCTAACCTCGAGGTGTTTAGAAACAAATTTTGAAGGCCATTCCAAGGAGATTGATTAGAACAATATTATGAAACTTTAAAAAAATAAATAAAAAGCTAGTTTGGCTATGGAGAGACTTACTGGATTAGACTTAAATGTATATTTTCATGGCTAATGTAACATTGTTAAGGGAAGAAAAATCTCAAGGTATTAGAGGAGGATTTATGATAACAGTGGAAAGTTATTTGTTTATGACAAAGGTGGAGTTTAGTAAGGAGGAGTAAAGATTTCGATTTTTTTAAAGCGACAGTTATCCCAAAGGGATAATAATGCCTATTCCATTCATCACCCAGCCTGGAGAAACTAGCCTAACAGGCAGGTGAGAAGTGATACAAGCAGATTAGGGCTTCAAAAATTACTTTTGATTTGGTTCTCTGCTCATGTACTGACACTCCCCAGAGAAGGGTTTTTTCCCTGGATAACCACAGGGTAAATGGTGTGTCACAAACAGTGCAGGAACATTACAAACATGTTCTCTCTCGTGCCTACTTGCAAGCTGGGAGATTAGCTACTTTGCCGGCTGGCAGCCTTCAATAGCACCATCCTGGAGGCGGGAGCCATTATGTTCGTGTCTTCATTCTCCAGCCGACCAGAGAAGAGTCCTAGCAGCCTCTCTACCTCCAGCGCCTGTCAGTAAAGTGGGAATAACAGTGTGGCCTTGCCCCTTCTCTTAGTGGAGAAATAAATGTTGTGAGAAGGAATTAGCTCATTTCCACAGTATTTGTCATTCCTACAAAGAAATAAACTCCATAAAAAGAACATGTTATTACATGGTTAAGGCTTTAAAGGTAGGAGGTGATACCTTAGTGTTCTTCAGTAACAGGATTTTGATGCAGCCATTCCTTAAGGGAATTGTGGTCCTGGGGACAGTGGTGACTCTGTGGGCTTGGGAGGCAGGCCTGGGTAGTCTCCCCATAGCCACAGACCCAGCCACATGGTCTTGGGCAAGTGACTTCTCTTGCTTAAGCCTGTTATTTTTCTCTTAGAAACAGATGGATTTGCTTGCCTCACAGAGGGGTTATGAGGATGTGTGAGAAGCAATGTCAAGTGCCTGCCTAGAACAGTGTGTGACATGGAGTGTGTGTGTGTGGGGGGGGGGGGGGGCTCCACCCTCCCCCTGCTGGTTATGTTGTGTTTGGTTAGGAGTAGAATTATTTTGGGTGTGGGACATAGCTGTGTGGCTGAGGGTAAATTCTAGGATCCACTGGAACATTTTCCAGAGCTGGACTGACTTTAAATTCTACTTTTTTATATTCCAGAAACCTGCTAACCAACACAAGTTAAAAACACTTCAGTGAAGTCTATGCAGAACAAGTATCTTTCATTAAGCCATTATACCAATTTGGATTATTATTTAAACATTTTTTTTTTATTATTGTTTTTGACAGAGAGAGAGATACAGAGACAGAGAGAGAACTGAACTGGGGGAACTCCCCAGCTCAGCACATGGGTCCGCATGGGCCGGGGCCGGGACTCGATCCTCCGTCCCTGGCGCTGCAAAGTGAGCACTTAACCCACTGAGCCATCCTGGCTTCCCCTGGATTATTATTTAAACTTGAACTTCATAGGAGCTAAAACTCCAGCCAGATACCCCATAATGATCTCTTTGGTCACACAGTCAACATCGAGTAGGACAGGACCACTTGTCTTCTGACTTACTGAAATACGTGATATAAGTCTGGTGTGTGTGTAAGAGCAGGACCATGATAAGGCTTCCACTGAGCTCTAACAAACCCAGTCATCTGTGTGCTTTGCCAATACCAAATGCAGGAGAGTACAAAGCTTTGTTCTGGGTAGTAACTCAGTAAACATTTGTTGGCTCGTTTGTTGTTGGTGCTGGTAGGAGGATTAACAAAACCTTTCAGAGCCAAGTCATATACATTTGAAATGTTATTAGCATTAAATAACAGTCATTGTGTTTCACAGTTGAACAACAACCCTGGCACAGCCCTCCACCCCTAGCCTGGCCACCAGCTGCCTCCTTTTGGCCCACATACCTGTGGCTGCGTACTTCCAGGGTGTGCTTTGTACCTTGCTCTCAGTCTATTCCAGGGCAGGAGTAGTGGGTGGAGACACTTCACTAACTCTTGCCCATCTTGTCCATACTCTCAAGTACTAGTTTCCTGTTTGGCTTGCTTTTGCCGACTCCCAGGATTCAGATTACAGGTGGAGAACTGCCCCAAGAGAGCCGTGTCCAGAGAGAAGCCCTCACCTTCAGGCTCAGCCACATCTCAGCAGACTCCGCCTGACAGCCGGGGTTTACCCACTGCTAGCCCTGTTGGTGGTCAGTGCTAGGGTGTGGGTTCTGGAGCCAGACTATCTGGGTCTGATTCCTGCTTTGACTACTTCTGACTGTGTGATTTCAGGCAAGTTACTTAACCTCTCTGTGCCTGTGTGTCAGAAGTAAAGGAGTCCATTCAGGCACACTGCTGAGATCAGCGCTAGTGCTCAACTGATGTTAAGTCGTACTGTAATTCCATCTTGAATTGTTCTAGGAATAACTCATTCTTCCCCATCCGCACTTCCCCAAGAGTGGCGGTGGGTGGGGACTTGCAAGCAGAGAGATGACAGGCTCACTCTCCTTGTGACCTTCAAGGCCCTGCAGGCTCTCCCTCTTCCAGGTCTCTCCAACCTCCCCTCTTCCTTCTCTCCTTGCTCACCTTCTGCAGCCACAGTGGCCTTTTATTGCTCAGACACGTGTCTTTCCTGCCCCAGGAAAGGACCTTTGCAAGTGCTGTTCCATAAGCCTGAAAGTTCCTGGTGCAGCTGGCTCTTCCTCACCCTCCAGGCCCCAGGTTAAATGTCACCCACTCAGAGAGGCTGGACCTGCTCCTTGATTGAGGGTTGTCTAGCTCTCCCCTGGGGAAGGCAACCACTACATGAGCAGGGCCATATGTGTCTCATTCATTCCATACCACAAATATAGTAAACAATAAGAACTGAGGGGAAGCTGGGATGGCTCAGTGGGTTAAGAGCTCACTTTGAAGCCCCGGGGACCAAGGATCGAATCCCGGCCCTGGCCCATGCGGACCCATATGCTGAACTGGGAGTGCCCCCAGTTCAGTTCTTGCCGGGTGACCCTGGCCCAGTTCCTGCCCTGTGCAGCCCCGCACCTACCTGTGGAATGAAACTATGTGGAAAAACTGATGATGTGCAACTATGGAGACTGTTCTGGGCCCTCCCCCTTCTCTCTGTCTCTGTCTCTGTATCTCTCTCTCTCTGTCAAAAGCAAAAATAAATCTTAAAAAAAAAAAAGAACTGAGGGGAAGCTGGGATGGCTCAGTGGGTTAAGCGCTCACTTTGCAGCCCCCCTGGCCCTGGCCCTTGTTGATGCAAATGCTGAACTGGGGTGTGCTTCCCATGTAGAAGGCCCACGGCTTGGCCTTTGGCTCAAGAGGGCTTGCCTCCCATGCAGGAGGCCCCCAGCCCGGTTCCTGCCCTGAATGGCCCTCACCCACCTGTGTGAAAGGAAACTATGTTGAAACACTGATGACACACAGCTATGAAGACTGTTCTGGGCCCTTCTCTGTCTCTCATTGTCAAAAACAATAAAATTAATCTTAAAAAAAAAAAAAAGCATGGCCAGTTTCTGCCCTGCACAGCCTGTGTCCACGTATAAAATGAAAACTATGTGGAAAACTGATGATGTGCAACTGTGGAGACTGCTCTGGGCCCTCCCCCTTCTCTCTGTCAAAAACAATAACAATACATCTTTTTAAAAATTAAAAAAAAAATAAGAAAATGAAAAAGCAAAGGATAACTGAAGATGTGCTGCCCTGAGCCTGGGCTTCAGAGAGCCTGGCATTGCGGGCAGGAACGAGCCTGGAATCAGGAGGAGCTGGGCTGGAGTCCCTGACAGCTGCGAGTATGTGGCCATCCCATCTCTGAGCCTCAGTCTCCTCATCTGTAGAATGGAAAATTACACTTCCTTTGCAAAGCCCTAAGCACGACGCCCAGCTCACATTCAGGAAACAGGATTCATTCCTCAAGCAGCCTGGCCTTGGGTCAGGTTGTCAAAATGCAAAGCCACCTGGAAGGGGTGTTCCTGGACACTGCCATCAGCTTCTGGCACCCAATGAAGATGAGTTTCTCATATTTCTCTGATTGGTGATAGGGACAGGTAGCGAAGGTGGCTGAGCCCCTAAGTGGGGGGTGAGGAGAGAGGCTGGCCCACATCCTGGCCCCGAGGGGAGCCAACCTCTGAGTGCATTTCCTCGCCACTGAGGAGGTGGTAGTGAGGGGAAAGGACCACGGCCCCAGCACATGGAAGGCCCCCTCGCCGTCCTGTTCCCTGAAAGCAAACCAGAATTTCTCTGCTTCTCGTTTTTTTGCCTGGTTAGCCCAGCCTGGCAGTGGAAGTGACCACATGGACCTAACCGCGACCAAGCTCAGGACAGCCGGGTTGCACTGAGTCCATTCAGCTCAATCCTCCATGAGAGGATGAGCCAGGCCCCTCATCGGCACCCCACCTCTGTCCCAGCGTGTTCACATTCCGCTCTGTCTCTGGCCACCCCAGCTGGGCTGTGCAGCTTGGTGCAGAGCTGAAGGCACCATGCCCCCACCAGCCTCAGCACGCATTTCCAAGGAGACAGCTCTATGTGTGTTTGCACAAACGTGCAACATTCAGTTCTTTTAAGGAGAATATTCACACTAAGGAGGGTAGAAAGAAGGGAATGAGGGTCAGATTTTGCAAATGTGATGGTGGAAGGAGCCTAAGGCCCGGGCTAGCTGCTCTTTACCTTTCATAGAGAAAACAGCGTGGCACTTCAGTTTGCAAACACTTTCATGTGTGATAACTCAATTAATCCTGGCAATAAGCCTATGGAGCAGGTATTGGTTTTTCACTTTCTACAGATGGGGATGGAGAGAGAGAGGCATGTCTAGGACACCCGGCTGGGTGGCCCACCATGATTCCAGTTGGGAGTTTCCTGTGGCAGGCACCCTGACTGCCCAGCTTAAAGTGAAGTCTTTGTTCAAATTTTGGGTGTACTTCATGCTACATGGCTCCCTGGAAAGGAGGCCCAAGTGACAAAAGCTGGCAGAAGGATGGGGGACTGGCCTCTGAACACAGCCAAGGCCCTATAGGGTGGGGGAAGGAACATGTAGAAAGAGCTAACTGTATGGTTTAGAGAAGCAGGGTCTTTCCAGAAGCTGGAGACGAAAGCAAGAGAGATAGTGAGCGGTTTGGGACAGACTTAGGGATCAGGACCCAGAGACAGAGGGGAAACTGAGTCAGGGCTCAGGGTACAGACCCACCCTTTTGCTGGACATCAGTTTCTCCGCCCGCAGGAAAGTTGGTCAAACCGGTTGCCCAGAGTCAGGGGCCGCCAGGTGGCTGTTGTAACCTGAAGCCAAGGGAGGCTGGAGCCTGGTCCACTCTGCTAGATAAAGCCTGCTTAATCAGGGACAGGAAAGTGGAGGTCTGTCTGCACAGGCTGGGGTGGGAGGCCAGGAGAGGGAGAGTGCCCAAGGTCCGTCTCAGGGAGCGTCTCTGAACTAGAAAACGGAGCGAGAGGTGACAGGGAGAGCAGAGGCTCGTGAGAGCACACACCTGGACTGCCTCGCACTCTGCATGCTTTCTGCTGAAATGCCCTCACATTGGACCCAAGATAGGCTCTGTACGTGAGTTAGATGTGTGCTGACACAGTCATTGGGCTGGAGAAAGTGGGGAATTCGTTAAACCGGTCTCAGCTCCCCCACGAGAAACCACCCCTTTTACACCAAAGCAAGGGGCAAGCAATCCTGAGGGCAACCGTTTCCGGGGCCGCTGGTGCCTCAGCTGTCTTCCTGCCCCTGAGGTCCAAAGCCAGAGTGGGGGACACAGGGAGAGAAGCCTTTTAAAGCTTCTCAAACTTTTAAAGCACTTGCAACCTGACTGCTGGAAGTTCCAGTTCCGTGTGGTGTGTGCACTGTACTCTCTTCCCACCAACGTATGTATACTGCTTTCAGGTAGAGACTTCTATTTTTAGAAAAGATTTTATTTGAGGAGTCTGGGAGCTTTGGAAAGTGGTGATTGCAGGTTGGGGGCAGTCATGTGAGTATGGCCTTTGTCGGGTGCACTGCCCCCTCATTGTATCTACCCATTGGCATCTGTTAGTCCCACAGGGCCTCATGCTTCTGACCCTCAGTGAGATACCACATGGAGAAGTGACAGGAGGTGACCCGAGACACTGGTCCCTGCCCCTTGACCAACCCAACTGTCCCCGACCAGCTGATCCTCAGTCAGCGTTGCCACCTCTTGGCAAAGCTCTGCCTGAGACCGTAAGCGAGTCCTCTCAGCGCTGGGCCCCGGCTTTGCCCGTCGACAGCGAGCAACGGGGACTTGCTGCCTGTCGCAGGCTTCTGCGGACCAGCTGGGAGCCAGCGACCAGCAGCTGCTGCCACACTTCAAAGGCCTCGTTATCCTGTCAGAGGAGCAGTGCCCTGAGTTGCCCCCAAGAACCCTTTCCTGGCAAGCTGCTGACAGCCCCGCTGCGCCCTGTGTGCGCCCTGGGCCACCCTGCACACCCCAGCTTCCCTGCCTGCCTGGACCCAGAAGGGAGCCCCTCCTCGCTTCTGGAAGGGTTTCAGCTTCACCAACCCACAGGGGCCATTCAGAGATGGCCAGAAAACGCCAGCTGTGGCTTATCCACCAGACCGAAGTGAGGGTGTCCGGAGGGGGTGGGCTTCTCCTGGTGAGCAGCACGGGGGAGGGGAGGTGCGGAGTGCTGGGAGGGCACAGGGACTCCCTCCGTGATGCCTGCCTCTGAGGGTGGCCAGGACAGGCCCCAGCATTTGAAGCCTCAGGGTGTGGTCTAAGGGGCCTGGGCCCAGGGCTCCAAGAGAGCCCATGGGAACCCTGCCCTGAGTTCTGGGACCCACCTTCTTCCCTCGGGCAGTGTCTCCACGGAGCAGAGCCTGCCACTTCTCTTTGCCCGAGCTCTGCTCTCCAGAGGGATGAGAGAGGAGGCAGGGGCTCCAATGTTTGGGAGCGGGCTGAGAGCCCTGTGAGGGCAGCCAGGGCTACCTGGTGGTGAGAGATACCAGATATATATGAGGGACGGGCCCAAGAGAGGTCCCTTGAAGGAACACCGGGGCTGGGCTCCTTTAAAGTCAGCTGGGGAGTTTGAGCAGTGAGGACCTGGGTGTGAGCCTCTTAACACGGGGGTGGCGAACCTATGGCACACGTGCCCAAAGTGGCATCACGCGGAGCAATTGTTTCGGCACGTGGAGCTGTGAATACCATTTAAAAAGTTATTGTTTATGCTCTTATAGACATAAAAATAATCGATACCTCTAGCTCACTGGATGGGTTGGCACGCGAGCCGAGCGAGTATACTCTTATTTCATAAACTTTGGCACTCGATCGCCAGCCCTGCCCTAGCACCTTAGAAGAGATTAGGAGAAATATTTATCAGAGCGCAGTGCCCTGAGCCAGTGACTCCCACGCGAGCCGGGGCCGTGGGTTTCTCCGACAGGACTTGGGAGACACCGGGGCGGGCGGCTGGCCCTGTCCCTTGGTCCACACCCTCCGCCGGCCCCCTGGCCCCGTGTTTGCTTCTGGTATCCTAGGAACCCAGGCTCCAAGCCTGTGCTTCTGTTACATAACAGCTTCCCTCCCACCCGTGGGTTCAGCCCTCCGGCAAGCAGGAGCGGAAGCAGGCGCGTGGAGGAAAGGCTCTTCCCCAGACAGAGACGGCCCAAATCGGCCATCTCTGCCAGTCCTCTCTGCCACCCGACACGCACAGGGAGGGGACTTCGTGAGCATCAGTAGCCAGGGTGTTCTCCCAGCAGGGTCCTCCGGTCCTGTCCTTGTCCCATGTGAGCACAGCACCTGTCGGTGGCCACGCGCCGGCCATCACTCCCCGTAACCAGCAGGCCTAGGGGGCCGTCCCTGAGTTGCAGGGGCACTCCCCACGGTGTCTCTCTCTGCACCCCAGCCCTTGCTCCAGCCCAGGAAGGGGGCCAAAGGCAGACCCCCGCCGGGACCCTCCGTAGCTTGGAGATGTCTGCCTGTCCTGCCACTGTGCCTGTGGCTGCCCGTACCCCTGGGTCACCTGGGTGGCCAGCCAATGCAGGCCACCTCTGTTCCTACCTGTCTTCTTCTCTGGCCAAGGCAAAGAGTGCTCCAGCAGGGACTTGAGGACCTCAGGCATGTCCATGGCAGGGGCCACTGCAATCCGGTCGCAGCTGGACATGGCAGGAGAAGCTTGCTCCGGGAGTTTAGAATCAGCTGAAGAGGCAGGAGCTGGCTGGGGCGCTGCAAGCTCTGGAGGCGGGCGGGGCGGGAGCCCGAGGCAGCCAATGGGCAGCATGGACCCCTGCCCGCCCGTCCACCCCCAGCTCGGCCACCTGCCAGCTCCGGCTGCAGCCAGGCCTTCCCTTCCGGCTGCCTAGCAGGGCAGGCCTGGCCCCGTGCCAGCTGCAGCACGTGGAGCCACCGCACTAATCCTCTGACAGAGAGCCCAGCCTGTTATCTAACTTTGCAAAGGGAAGTTCTCCCCCAGCCTGGGAGCCATGACCAGGGCCTGCCAGGTGAGCGTGTACCACACACGCAGGCACACTCGGTGCATGCTCAGAGGAGGATCCTTGGCATAGGGGAGGGACTGCCGTGGGAACCAGCTCAGGCTGGGGCTTTGAGACCCCGGCACCACAGGCGCTCGGCACACACAGACACACAAAGGGGCATCACGCAGTCACCCGGGGGTTGTTGGTGTGTTCTGATGCTGACGCACACGTGCCCGGCAAGGCACACGGGTGTGCATGTGGCGTGCATAACTGGGCTTTCCACCATCTGCGGAGCCTGAAGTCTGATCTTCTAAGGGAAGTGACAAAACCTGCAGCTGGGGTCCCTTTGGGTTTCTGGAGAGGGGAGAAGAGGCAGGTGCCAGCAGACAAGCGCTGGGGAGGCAGGCACCCCTGCAAGGGGACGGCTCTGCCCACCTGGCTCAGGCTTGTCCTGGAGGATGTCCTACTTCTCAGCCCATCCTGAGAAGTTTGGTGGCAACTGGCTGTTTGCCAAAGTCCACTCCCTGGCCCTCTCACCAGGACACTGGCCTCTGTGGTCCCCAGGCCACTTGAATATGTGGTTGGAACCAAGGTCCTGTATGCTGCCTTGCACTGAAGGCCGACAGACTTGGCGGGGGTGTCGGCGCTCGACCCTGCCACACACCGATATGGGGTCTGAACAGGCTGTGCAGATCTTCTGGGTCTCTGGTCCAAAACGACTGAACGTTGGGACCTCTGAGGTTGCCTTCGGCTCTGGTTCAGTGTCTCTTGACATTCCGGGTTGGATGCTATAAGCAGTTGCTTCCTTGGATTGTAGCTGATTTTTATGTAGTCCTTTGCTGCTTTCCAAAACCCCATTTTGCATAGAATCAAACACTCCAGGAACCTCTTCTGGCCTCTCCCATCAGTCATCACTTTGTCCTCCAATTACCCCCCCTTCCTCCCTAAGCCATGCTCTTTTCCCAAATAAAAATTACATTCAATTTTGAACAAAAAATATCAGTATATGGCTCAAAGCTCAAATTTTTTTATTTTTTTTATTTTTAAGATTTATTTATTGTTTTTGACACAGAGAGATACAGAGTCAGAGACAGAGAGAAGGGGGAGACAGAGAGAAGGGGCCAGAAGTCTCCATAGTTGTACATCATCGGTTTTTCCATATAGTTTCATTCCACAGGTGGGCACGGGGCTGCACAGGGCAGGAACTGGGCCGGGGTCTCGCCCTGGTGAGAACTGAACTGGGGGCACTCCCCAGTTCAGCATATGGGTCCGCACGGGCCGGGGCCGGGATTCAATCCTCGGTCCCCGGGGCTGCAAAGTGAGCGCCTAACCCACTGAGCCATCCCGGCTTCCCCAGCTCAAATTTTTTGATAAGGTAACCTTTACAAATGTCATTTCTGTCCTCGTCCCTACTCCCCATTCCCTTTTTTCACAACAAATGTGATTTCATATTTATCCTTCCAGTGGCCTTTGCTTCTGTGACCCCAAACCCCGGGGTGAGGGTGCAGTGGGCCTGGTATGCAGGCCGCCTCATTCTTTGTTCCCAGAACCGTGTCATGTGCAAGACCAGCTTACCACAAAGGTGGAGTGGGTAAGTGCCCATGGAGGGTGATTTCAGAGGCAACAGGAAGCACCCTACATGCCTCTAAAATACTCACGTGCTGGTGACACTTCATTCTGAGATTGGTCCTGTAAGCTCCCTGCAGAACCTTTTTAATGCACAATGTCCTAAGCCTCTACAACCATGAAAGATTGCTTACTGCATACTTGGCACATCCTAGACCTTGTAAGGGATTCAAAGTTAAATAACAAAGCTGCAGGCAAGTCCCTACACTTAAGAAACTTTCATGCCACTGATCAGTCTTCCTGGCACCCCCACTCGGCACCCAGGGTATCTAGTTGGTAGCACCACCTGTGGTCACATAGAGGCCACATCAGCAGGTTGCCGGGTCAAGTGGCTGGGGGGGGGGGGGCAGAGGCAGGGAGAGGTGAGGCCACATACAAGCCTGGGGACATTTGGGGGTGTTCCAGGGGTCTATGTGGATGCAGTTTCTGGCAGAACCCACATGGCTTTCTTTAGAGGTACAGAGCTGCCCCACCTGCACCCTCAGGTCCCTGACGGTCACTCCTCCTGCCCAGGTGGCCTCTCCTCTGAAACAGCTTCCCCAGAGGCAGGGAGGAGCACACTGGAGTTCAGTGGTAGTGGTGGTCACCACAGCTCCTAGTCACAGGACTGGAAACCTAAAAAGGGCCTGCATTCAATAACTGGGGCTGCTGAAGCCAACGTGGGCCGCTTGATAAGACGGTGTCGGCCACTGACCATAAATATCTAGGTTACCTCAGGGCGTGGAGATGCACATGTGAAGTAGTTGTGAGAAAAAGAAAGATGTAGAATATAAGTGCACATTGATTATAATGATACAATCTTTCTAAGCCTCAATTCTGGTGTCACCTCCTCTAGGAAGCCCTCCCAGGCTCCCTGTCCTGGAGGAAATGCCTTCCCCGGGACCTGGAGGTCTGTCCCACCACAGCACCTGTCACATCATCCTACTCTTCCTTGTACGTCTGTGTCCCTTGGCAGATTGAGGATTCAAGGGAAGTGATGATTCTTCAGTAATTGTGTATTCCCAGGATCTGAGATGGGGAGGTCACTAAGTTAATGCTTACCAAAATTTAGGGGAATTTGTGAGAACTTAAGAACTTAGTCCACTAGGTTCATTGAAGTCCTGCTTATCTTACTCTGAATTTCTGAGTTCAAGGGAGGTCCTGATGCAGGTTTATAATGTCTTCAGCCCGAGCAGGGGTCTGCATTTTTCTTTCGGGAGCAGTTCCCTTGACACACCACTTGGTTTTTCCTGGTGTGGCCCGGCGTGCTGAGAACCCCAGACATCAGCACTGAAGGGAGCTTTGCCAATCAGCCAGTTCCCAGTGGTTCTCCATCTTTCTTCAGCCTCCTTTCTGAGGGACCCTGGACCTTCGCCAAACCTCACAAACACACAGGATTGTTGTGAACAGATGTGCTGCACCACAGTGCCTGGCACACAGCAGGTGCTCAATCAAGTCATCTCTCACTCTGGTCATTTATCAAGCATCTGAGCCCCTGCTGCATAGAGAAGTCGCAGGCCTTGGACCTCTGCTCCTGGGGCCACTCCGAACTGCAGTTTAAAGCTGTCTGGCAAGCTTGCTCTTAAACATGTGCAGCCCCTCCCATCAGGACCCCCGTCCATACCATCCGAGGTTTGAAAAGGTACTTCCTCCCAGCAGATGCAGGGGTCCCCCATGGAGAATTTCTGATCTAATACACACTCTCTAAATTTTTAATGAGGAAGCCCATGTGACCTGGATCTCCCTTGGGCCCAGAGGAGTCTGGGTTGCATTTGGGATCATATTCTAAAACATGGAATGGCCCCTCACCTTTCTGGAAAAGCCACACCCAGAAAGGTCACAGAGCCAGCCCTCTGGAACCCAGAATGGTGCACAGGGTAAGAGCAGGGAGGTATGGGAACTGCGGTGCAGCCCACGTGGACCGCCAAGAGCAGGCAGACTGCAGGAGCCAGCGCAGGGTGGCCCCTGGGGCCACTTGTGCAGAGCACAGCTTGTCCCTGTCAGCTGAGGTGCAGGCAGAGCCAGGGGCAGCTGAGCCGCCGTTTACAGGGACATAGAGCTGCCCCTCACCCCTTGGAATGTCTGCCTTGAGGCGTGGCCGGAGCCAGCCAGATCTGCCCCTGGAACACTGAGTGGCCTGGGCCCCGGGGCACCAGTGCCAACCAAGGAGGAACAGCAGCGACACCTTGGGGACAGAGGTCAAAATGCACACGTTTATTTTCTAGAACAAAGGCTAGAAGCAAGTTTCTTTCATTTTATTTTAAGAAGGACAAAAATTGTTATTAAAACATCTACATTATTATCAAGATGCTAGACCTTATGGATATTTAATATTAAAGTGTGGTATTCTTAAGTTTTTAATACACAAACATTTTAAAGGACCCTTACAGTGATTGCTGCCCAGCTAAGAAATGCAGCCTCTCTCTGCCCCACACTAAAGGGACAGACACTCACACAGGGGCGCCTGCCCCCTCGCCACGCTTACCATGACTCCTGTCCCTGCTGATGGCAGTGGGCACAGGCCCGATTCCACTCTCTGACCCTCCTGTTTAGAGTCACAACTGAAATAATCGCCATCAGTGTGTACTTCTGCCCCGACCCCACTGCCTCTGGTTCAGGGATCCAGCTCAAGCAGGAAGGCCTGGATCCCAAGAGCCCCTGGACGGATAACAGGATGAGGAAGAAAAAAATCTAGACATCTAGACTCTAATCCTATTCCCTTGGGTGGGAGACAAATACCAATCATCCTCCTAGGCTGGGTGGTCCGGAAGCTACCAGGCGGAACTGGGCCCAGGCAGAGCCACTTCTGCCCTGGCTGCCCCCAGTCACCTCTGACCATGGCTCCAGTCCCTAACTCCTCACAAATGGCTTGATGACCCCAAAAATCCCTCCTAATTGCACCAGGATGGCTGCATTTTTCTGGCCAAATTCTTTATCTTTAGCCCTCCATTAGAAGTGATTTGCTGGATACCACACACATATATAATATTATATAGAGCGATATATTTAATACCTGTGTATATATGCATCACGGGGGCAACATATATACACACTAACAACAAGGCTGGTGACAACAGACTGCAACACCACAGATCAGGGGAAACAAGGGTCATTGACATTCACAGCCACAGCCCCCACTTTGGGTGTGGCCTCCGCTCCCCTGCAGCCACACACCACCAGCACCCAGACTCTGCAGGGCTGGCCTGCTGGGGGGGAAGGGGCGGGGGGGGGGGGGGAGAGATGCATGCCACAGCTACGGGGAAAGGTTGGGCAGCGGCGGCAAGAGGAACAGGTTTCTCTGCGGCCCGGGGTGCCTGTCGCCATATCATCGCACACTGTCAATCCTTGTTTGAGGAGAAGAGGTAAGTATACTCTCTGTCTCACCCCCGACACCAGCCTAGGTCCCCGGTTCCTTCCGGGGGGGTGCCCCACTTCTTGTGCCAATGGTGTGGGGCATTCTGGAATGTCTAGGGAACCAGGGAAGGCTGGGTCTTCCCAAAGGGGGTGGGATGGAGAGGAGGGGGTGCACAGACATCAGACGAGGGGTGTGGGAGAGGGCCTTGGTGGGTGAGAGCAGGCGCTGGGGGTCAGCGGGGGTCCTAGGCAGCTGTTGGGACTGGGGAGCAGGGAGAGGCCGGGAAGGATGGTCACAATTGTATGTTCAGGTCTAGAGGGAAAGGATCATGCTGGGTCCCCAAGAAAGAGGGAGCCTGTCCGATCCTAGAGTGGCGCAGGGTCATGTCTCCCTTCTCTCCATACCCCCTTGCCCCCAGTACCTCATGCAGAGCGTGAGCCCAGGGGTACTCTGCCCATTACCACCTCTCCCTGAGTGGCATGGAGAAGTACTGCGTTTTCCCACGTATAAGACGCCCCCATGTATAAGATGACCCCTACGTTTCTAACCCAACATTAAGAAATCAATACACAGGTTACTCTTGTGTATAAGACGACCCCAATTTTTGACCTAACAGTTTTAGACAAAAGTACGGTCTTATACATGGAAAAATACGGTACCCTTTGCTGCTGCCCGCCCCACAGTGATCCTCAGGAGGGGTCTGTCCCTCCAGGGTGCTGACATGACCAACCCTCGGAGCTCCCTTCCCCAGCGCCTGGTGGTGCTGCCTGAAACCCCAGCTGCATTCACATCCCTGCTCAGAGCCTGGAGTCTCCAGCTGATGACTGGCAGGCCCTGGGGCTTCTGACCACCATTTGCACCCCAGCCCTACCTCGTGCCACAGGCTGGAGACCCTGGGCAGATCATTCCTCTCTCCTAGGCCTCAGTTTTCCCACCTGCAAAATGGGTGTTTGAGCTGGGTCATCTCCAAAGGCCCTGAGGATCTATAATCTACAGTCAGTGACCCAAGAGGAACAGGGGTGGGACTGGTGGCCTCACTGAGATTATTAAGCCTAGCCCTTCCCACTCTTCTAACGAGAGGGGAAACTGAGGCCCCAGAAGGTAAGTGACCAGTACAGTATCCCCAGCTCCATTCTGGGGCTGCATTTTAAAGCTAATTGGGGCTTCCGACCCTCTGTTTTATCCTGATCTGCCCCCAGGGAGGTGGGGGTGGGGTGAGGGCAGGGAAAGGAGAAGGAACCTCCTGCTGCAGATTCAAGTGGGGACCCCAGGCCCCCCAGCCCTGAGCTTTGGGCCCCCTTTAGGAGCAGACATAAGTTAAAGCTGTAGCTGAAGCTGGAGGGGGCACCCAGGCCCCTCCTTCCCCAACCAGGAACGCAGAGCTGGGGGAGGGCCTGCCCCAGTTTCAGCAAGACGAGGACCCCGGGACTGCTTGCACTGCACACTGGGGCAGCGGGGGTACAGGGGGTGGGTGGGGCCGGGGGCTGCCTGGGGAGGGCAGCCCCCCACCCCTAGTCCTGCCCTGCCCTGGCCCTTTTACCAGGCCCTCTGTCCCTACCCCAGCCCCTGACCCTAGGACTTCACCCATGACCCAGATCTGGCCCTACTCCCCAGTGACGGTGGCAGCAGCAGGGGTGTCCGGGACAGCACCAGCAGCCTCGCCGTCCTCTTGCAGCAGGAAGTTGTATTTGCCGAAGTCGTCGTCCCGCGGGCACAGGAGCATGTCCTTGCGGGCCTTGGCCAGCTTCTGCTTCAGCACTTCACGCCGGTCCAGCCACTCACTCAGCTCCTCCTGCCCGTGAGCGCAGCGGCACTTGTCCCCATCTGGGCAGGCCTTGCCCTTCTGGAGCCTGTGGGTGGCAGGAGGCTCACTGCCCAGGCCCTGTGCCCTGTCCACCACCGGCTGCTGGACCCTGGGTCGGCCACGTTGCCTCTCCCCAAATCAGCCTCTCCTGGGCAGCTCCCGTCCTGCCGAGAGCTGGCATTTCCCAGCCTTCAAGAGCATCTGACCCAGGGCTGCAGAGAAGGGGTCCCGCCAGGTCCTGACTGCCCCTACCGATGCCCCCCAGCCCCCCACCCCCGCCCTGCTCATCTCCAGGAGCAGCTGTTTCTGGACGCCCCCCGCATGCCACCTCTAAGCCACGGCCGCCCTCTCCTCAGCCCCGCCCCCGCGAAGCACCTGTCGCAGAGCCGGAACTCGCCCATGGGGAAGCGGTAGGCCCAGCCGCTGGCGTCGCTGTCGGACGTGAACACCTTCTCCTTGTGCTTCTCGGACTGGATGTGCTGCTGCCACTGCTTCTTGCTGTTGCTGTTCTTGCCGCAGAGCCAGCAGTGGTAGCCCATCTGGGGGCACAGCCGCTGGCTCTCACACCTGCCCAGAGGCCGAGCCCCTCCCCGCTGCCCGGCCAGGGTCGGGCTCCGATCAGGGCCAACATGCACGGGGCCATTACCATGATGTCGGCGTAGTCCGTGGGCATCTGAATCTGCTTCTCCCCTTCCCGGGAACTGATTGGGGTCCCTTCCCCCGGCTTCCCCGGGTTGTGTTTCTTCAGCCACATGTCATAGGTCTGCTGCATGTCCAGGACTGGTGGAAAACAGGGGACATAGTGCCGGGTGAGAAGGGACCCATCCATTCTGCTCCATGACCCCTGCCAGGCCAGGGAGCTGGGGGCATCCCAGGCCCTGGCTGCCCCAGTTAACCAGAGGACCAGAGAGGGTGTGGCCAGTGCCCCTAGAGAAGGTCACTCAGCAGGTGCTTGGCACCAATGAGGGGACAGCAGACCAGCTCCTGCCCTGCCCAGTGGCCCACTCACTCTTATTGTCCTTCATGAACGTCCACATGTCCCTCTCTTCTGGGCTGTGAGCGAAGGAGCAGTTCCCCACGTATTGGCACTTGCGGCCATTCTGCGCATGGATGCAGAGCTGCGGGTGGGTGGGTGAGGGGAGAGCCTGCTGAGTCCCCCTGGATTGAGTCACTGCCGCAGCGGGAGGGCGAGCCCTCCTAGGGCCCCACAGGGCCCCCATTCGAGGCCCTACTGCCGCCCGGCGCCCCAGCCCCGGTGCTCACGTCGTATTGCTGTGGGAAGTTGCGCATGGATGGCAGTGGCCTCACCGACACCCATTTCCTCTTGGCCTTGGACATCACCAGAAGGACCCGCCTCTCTTTGGTCCAGCTGCAGGGCAGAGCAGGGCGCTGGTTGGGGAGGGTTGTGACCTCCACGGAGAGCCCGGCCCCCTCACCTGGTGCTCTGGGGGCCCCGCCGGCGCCCCGCGCTCCTGCTCACCAGTGCCGGGCCTTGGCGCTGCAGTACTTGAGGTCTTTGTCAGGCTCCACCACCTGCCCATTCCTCCAGCACTGGCCGCACACGAACTTCATCTGCAGGTCGAAGGTGCTGGGCCCATGCGCCCGTGGGGCACCCTGTGGGGGAGAGGGGCAGGTGAAGGGCCGAGGACCTGGGGTCCATCACGCAGGTGGCCTCTTGGAGCTTTAGGGCCAGCCTGAGCCTTGGTATGGGCTGGTCCGTTATTACTTACCAGGGGGCAGTGACCCCTAACTCCAGGCATAGGCTCAGGGAGGTGCTGACCCACGCACAGGTAAGTGTGAGGCAGGTGCTCGGGTTTCTTTGCAGGATGGCACCCCTGTGACATGGGCACTAAGCCTTACAGTGCCACGGGCCCCACCCTCTGAAGGCAAGAAAGCAAGCCGCCCCATGCCCGGGCTTGGCACAGCTCTCTTCCCCAGCCAGGCCAAAGAGTAGCATCTTGGTGGGGAAAGGGGGGCTCCTGGCATCAAGAGAGGGGTGAAGCCTATAATGCACCCTTGGGCAACTAGGCCTGCACCCATTCCACGGGACACTTGCGGCAAACCTGGGCAGGATGAAGTGGAGTTAAGAGAGTGGTGAGAACTCAATGTTCTCTCTTTAGAAGATGCTGCTACAGGTCTAGCCAGAGCTCCTCACTGCCTCCACGCCAGACTCCTGGCCAGAAGCAAAAATACACCACATGGGGAGGATAAAGAGAACTGGACAGAAGGGCAACCCGAGGGAGGAAAGTGAGAACAAGGACCAAAAACAAGGAGGCTAGGGGGAGAGAGAGGGAAGGCCTCAGGGGGCCGGGCAGCCCTGTCGACAGCCTGGGCCAGGCCCACTCCACCGGCCAGCCTGCCCTGCTCCCCGGCTCACTGCCACACCCCAGCTGGTCTCAGGAGGGGCCCAGGGCCCAGCCTTCACCCAAGCTGATCAGTGGGTAGGCTTGGCATGGTGAGGGAGCCACCCCTCATGTGTGGATGGCATGGAGGCCTCATATCACAGTCACCATCCCTTGGGCCCTGAGACCACCCCTCTGTCCCCACTGTCATCTTAAGTTACAATGATCCGCTCCTGGGGTGGGTGTGAGGATCAGAGATGACACAGGGTCCGGACTCAGCAAGCTGCTACGTGGTCAGCTCCTGGGAACTTCACACCTACCCTGGGAGATGGCAGGCAGCACTATGGACCCCATTTTATGGATGAGGAACTCTCAGGGGTCACGGGAATGGTACAGAGTAGGAGGGAGCAGAGCGAGCTCTAGGCAAGTTGTCAGAGAACCTGGTGCCCCGGGCACATCTCTAGCATGCTCTGAGCCTGCTTTGCCTCCTGTAAATGCCACAATGCAAAGCTCACTTCCTAAGGACCAGGGTGAGGACCAAGAGGGATGGGAGATGATACAATCAGTGAGTGAAAGTGTAAGAAATACTAGAATATAGAATACTTTCACTGTCTTGGTGTCTCCCCAGAAGATATTGATTAATTACAAAGGGGAAAAATATAACTTTATAGTAGAGACACCTTCACAGTGGAGGCACCTTGAACCAACTGATCACTAAAGCGACAATGTGCCCCCTGCTAAGTGAACTGAGCAGCACAGGACCGTCACCCTGAGGTCTGAAGAGCCACCATACAATCCAGGTAGACAGGCCTCTTGAAAGCAAGCAGCTCTTCACAAAGGTCAATGTCATGAAAGACACAGAAACACTGAGGAATTGCTCTGGATTAAAGGAGACGAAAGAGACACGATGGATAAATGCAGTGTGTTACCTGGGATTTGGGGACAATTCACAAAATAGTAAACCAGAATCTGAACAGTTATACCAATGTTAATTTTGTGATGTTGATAACTGTCCTGTGGTTATTATGTAAGAAGAGTGTCCTTATTTTTAGGAACTACACACTGAAGTACTTAGCAGTGAGGGGCTTCATGCCTGCAACTTACTCTCCAAGTGGTTCAGAAAGAAGTGTGCATATTTCTGTATATAAATGTATATGTGTATACATACACCACAAAGTAAGTGTGCAATGTGGTAACACATTAACATCTGGGGAATCCAGAAAAGGTATTTCTTTGTACTGTTCTTACAATTTTCTTGTAAGTCTGAAATCATGTCCAAGCAATAGGATGGGGCCTGAGCACATCCCAACGCCAACCCCGGGCCTTACCAAGCCGCTGCTGGCCTTGCCCGCGTGGGCCTCCATCTGCTGCCAGTATTTCTTGGACTCCTGGACGATGTCTTCGTGGGTCATGCCTGGGGAGGGCAGGAGCAGACACAGGTGCTCAGTGAGGTGCTGGCTCCACCCGAGGCCCACGTGGAGGGGCCCCTTCCCCAGGAAGGCCTGCCACGGGAAGACGTGGGGTACAGGGAACTGCCCGTCTCTGGGCCTATTTGTTCATCTGTGATTGGGACAGAGGACTGCTCTAAGTCTTCAGAGAGACTGAGGGAATAAAATACAGCCAAGAATGGGAAAACGCAGGAGAGATGTTGGCTCTGCAGCATGGCATGGTGACTCCTCGACCCTAAGCTAGTGTCCTTGTCACTTGGGTCAGTTGCTCAGCACCCTTCCTGGAGACCAGCTCCCTCAGGGGGCCTCAGGTCTGACCCTGCTTGGCAGCCTCCAGCCCACTGGTTCTTAGGGCTCCGTGCCTGGCCCAGCTCAACTCACTGAAGGGCCATGGAGCTTCACTGACAGCAAAGGGGACAGACCCCAGCCTGGTGGCCCAGATCCTCCCAATCTGACTGTTGACACAAAGCCCGCCCTCTGGGGTACAGCTTGGAGCGTCTGCCATGAAGCCTGCCCCCCGGCCGCCAGCCTTCTAATCCCTTTCCCAGAACTGATTTTGCTCTCGACCTTGTCCTGTGGATACTGTTCCACAGCAGCCACTTGCCACCGGCTGTTAACTCTGGGCTCATCCCTGCACCTGACATTCATTTTCTCGCTGATTCCCAGACATGTTATGTCCAACCCAGACCTCTCCCGTGAACTTCCAAGTGCTCACATCCAGCTGCCTGTCCAACACCTCCATTTGAAGTCCAACAGGCAGCTCAAACTCCCCATGTCCCACACTGACCCGTATGTGACCCCTGACCCTGCTCCTCCTGTAGCCTCCCCTTGCAGAGCATGCTAACCCCGTTCTTCCAGTTACTCTGGGAGTTGACACCAGCCTTTGTCTCGCAGTTCATATCCAGCCCATCAACAACTCCTGTTGGCTCCACTGTCAAAATATACCCATAATCTGCCCACTTCTTCCACCCCCACTGCTGCCACAGGGCCTGAGATACAGCCTCCCCGTCCCTCCCTCCACCTTTGCCCCTCTAGTCTCCACCCAGTAGGAAGGGTGACTTCTAAGAAATCTCGATCCACCCAGTTAAAACCCTCCAGACCCTTCACCTCATATTCACAACAACCCCAACTATTTATAACCTAGAGTCTTCTACACATCTGGGTCCCTGCCAGCCCCCACCCACCCAGGTCCTAAGCTGCTCTGTCCTCAGGGACAGTCTTTGTACCAAGCTTCCTTCTGCCTCAGGGCCTCCAGCCTAGCTGTTCCCTCTGCCTGGAATACTGTCCACACCCTTCTTCAGTCAAATGCCACCTCCTCGGAGAGGACTTCCCCACAAGCCCACCCTGAATCCCCCTCCATCCTGTTGCTCTGCTTTACTTTTTTCATAGCACTGATGCACATCTGAAATTATGTCACCCTATTTCACCAACTCGAATGTGCCACTATTTTATGTAAGAAAAAGCTGCTAATTGAACTGCATGCAGTGGGGTGAAATGTGTGTCCTGGACAGATGGAATATGGGATGTATTACTCTCTTGTTAGTCTGCCTTGCCCTCATGTACACGTGTCAGTTCTCCAACAGTCAGGACCTCACTGGTTCTGACAGAGCAGGAGTTCACTGATCCATTAGATGAGTGAGTCAGTGAGTGAATAGGTTTTAATCTCCTCAACTCTGACCCACAGATGATCTCACAGATAAGCAACTGGAGGCTCAGCAAGGGAACTGACCTGCTGACCACCATTCAGGTAGCCAAAGCAGCAGGGGCCTAGCTCTGCCTGCCTCTCCCTCCTCCTGTGCTCCCCTGCAGCTGCCTGAGAGCAGAGCCTTCACATTCTGTGATATCTAGGAAGCACTGGCTCCCCCAGATGTGCCCCATGCATGCCCCGTACCCACCCTCCTCTGGACTCCTACAGCACCCCCCCCATCATCAACCTCAGCCCATTCCGTGCCTCTGCGGCCTGCCCTGCCCAGCCCCCCACCTGAGTACTGCTGCAGCAACCAGACTTTGAGCTCGATGAAGCTGTGGGCAAAGTGGCAGCTGTCCTCCCGCAGGCAGCCATAGCGCACCTCGTGGCGGCACACGTCGAACTGGAAGTGCTCCTGGAACTGGCGAATCTTAGAATACTTGAGGGAGGTGGAGCGGATGATGTGCACCAGGCACCTGGGAGCAAGGGGCGGGGGCCACAATGTGGGCAGCAGCCCCCAGCCCTCCCCCACTGTCCTGGTAGGGGAGGGGCTTCTTCCTGGGTGCCTCCTGCCCTCTTAGCCGTTTCTAGAATGCAATGGCCCAGCAGGTGAGAGCTAGGGGTCCTATGCTCAGTACTCAGCTTTATGCTCCAGAACTGGTCCTGCACCCAGAGGAACAACCCAGTACCTCCTTCAGGCCAGAAATATTAATTACCCTCATAGCAACCCTAGCAGACTGGGATAATCAACTGTCCAGATGAGGAAACCAAGGGTCACAGTGGTCGGAGAACACTAAACAGGCCATTGACCAGGCTGGGACTTAGACCCAGGTCGTATGACTCCAGGGCCTGGGCTCCATCATCCTCGCTGGGGCGGAGTCAGGGGATCAGAAGGAGCAAAGGTGACTGCCTGCCTGCCCCAGCCCCTCCCACTCACTGTCCAGTGCCAATGTCACAACAGTGGAGGACATCAGACAGGAGTCAGAGATGTGGCCTCCCACTTGTCTGACGAGTAAGCTACTTCCAAGCCTCAGCTTTCTCATCTGAACAGGACTGAGGGGGCGGTCATTAAAATACCCAGGAAGAGGCCTGAAATATAGTAGATGCTCAATAAATGTGGTTCTGTTCTTGCCAGGTGGATGCTGGATCTGAGTCCCAAATTCTGCCCCTTGCCTTGACAACTGAGGTTTACCCTCTGGCCTCAGCTGCACCACACCTGAGCTGCACCAGGGGGACTGTCCCCATGCCCCTGCCTCTGGGCCGGGCTTCAGGTCCCACTCACTTGTTGTTGTAGAAGCTGTGCTTGGCAGCCAGGTTGGAGCAGACGGATGGAGAGTCCTTGGTGCCTTTGCTGATGATCCGGGGTTTACTGTCAAAGCAGATCTGCCCGGGGAAGGGGTGGGCTGGGACCTGGCATGGCCATCCCGGGAGGGATACACTGGGTCCCTGCAAGTCCTGCCCTGTCACTGAGGTGATGGAGGATGGGAGTCCCAGGACTTGTGGCCCCTGTCTCTCTCTTTTTCCACCCCTCCAAGTTCCTGGGGCAGGGGTTATTCCATGCCTCTAAACCTGTTTCCTCAACTGTAAACTGGGGATATCCACACCTGCTCTGTCCCTCAGGGTCACCGTGAAGCTCAAAAGCTGGCGGTGCTTTGTGAAGTACATGCAGCTGCCCAGCGGGGAGCTGTGACACCTGCCTGCCCCGAGTCAGAGGGAAGGACTGGCTGTGCACTGGGTCAGGGTTGGGCTGAGCTGCACCAAACCAGGGAACTGGGCAGGATGGATGAGTTCCTACAGCACCTGGTGCCGAGCCTGGCCTAGGACAGCCATAAGGAAAGAGCAGGTGTGGTTAGTTCTCTTTCTGGCCTGTTTCTGCCTCCACAAGATGAGGGGGCTGAGTAGGATCTGGGCTCTGGCATGATAGGACCCTCTGAGCCTAACTTTCTGAGGGTCCAAGGGCCTACTGATTCTGAGGTCAGTCACCCAAAACCCACAGGTTCCAGGGCTGACATTCTGGGATGGAATGGGCCAGGGAGCCCCCTCCTCATCTCCCCATTGACCATGGAAATGGCATGTGGGTGGGGCAGGCAGGCTGGTACCTCGCAGAGGAAAGTGAAGATGCCCTGGTGCTCCTTAAGGAGCTTGGAGATGGTGAGGCTGCCACGCTTGATGCCCCCCAGCGGGTCAAAGAGCAGGTCGCGGTTGAGGGTGCCCTTCCGCTCCTCGGTCCACACGTCGATCTCCTCCTGATGGTAGGCGAAGGTGCAGTTATCCCCGTACTTACAGTCCTGCTTGTTAATCATGTCTGCAAAGAGGCAACAGGACACACGTTCTGCCAGGCGGGACGGCAGGCCGCAGCAACCCCACAACCACTGCTGTGGTCTGAAGTGGGGGGACAGCCACTGGCGGGGCTTGGGCTCCTCTCCAACACGCAGGGTGGTTGCCTGCCAACCACGAGGACTTGGGAGGGGCAGAGGTTGGGAAAGCCCTTCTCAGGCCAGGCCTCTTCTTTGCTCTACACCTGGGTGGGTGGGGTAGAGATGTGCACCTTTATCTGCAAAGCATGGCCATCGGCTCCACCACCCCATGGGGCTGCCTCATGTGGGTCAGACAATATGAGAGGATGGAAAGGGCTTGGTTGGGTGAGTACAGAGGCCTCCAAATAAACAGATGGGTGGTATTATTATTATTATTATTATTATTCAGGACAATGGCACTGGTGAGGGCCTGGACCTTGGCATCTGGCTGATTGGGCTGGGACTCCGTTATTCCTGAGCCTCAGCTATCTGTCCATAAGTGAACACCGGGTCCTTATGAAGATTCAGTGAGATAAAAACTAAATCTCCTGGGGGTTGGGGAGTTGGGAGGGCAGCAGGCTCATGACCTGAAGACCAGCCATTTCCTGGGGATGGAAACTGTTTTTCTTTCTCTCTCCCTCCCGCATGCTGAGTCTACCCGCCCCATCCCTCTGCCAGGCCACAGATACACAAGGACGAGTGGCCAGGTGCTTGGTGATCACCACAGACTGTGCCCTGTGTCTTGAGGAGCTCTGCACCCAGGGGAGCCTGCAGGGAAGGACGTCCCCTCGCCCGATGTAGGCACTGCTTGAAGTAGCTGCAGAGGAAACCAAGTTCACAGGGCACAGTATGTGCAAAGGGGTCAGGGCTCAGCATATTTGGGGGATGGCAGGGCACACGCGGAATCTGGATTTCACCCACACCAGCTAGGGGGTGCTGCCTGAGGCCTTCGCACCCCAAAGTGATATGTCCTTAAGACCCTGCTGGGCAGACTGTGAGCTGGTCCAAAAAATCGACGGGCCACTGCCTCGGGCTGGGCTGGGGGACAAAGGCAGAGCCTGTTTCCTCACCCAGTTGCTGTGAGAATTCATGACAGTGGATACAAAGGATGATGCTACAAAGCACTTAGCAATATTGTGACTGTCATGGATTGCCATGTAGACTGCAAGACACTTGGTTGGGGAATAGAAGGAAGCAAGTAAGGTACATGCTAACTGTGCATTAAATGTCGGCCAAAATGACGAGCTAGAAGTGAGGACATTGACAACAGAATGATCATCAAAAGCTAACATGGAGCCCTGACTATGTGCCAGTCCTACATGCTTTGCATGGACTTCCTCCTCAGCTTCCGGCAGTCCTCTGGGACCCTGCAGGGGTAACAGAAGCTGGCTCTCCAGGAACCGTATGACCCTCACTCACACCTGATAGCACAGGCCACCAGCTCCAATGGAACATACACTGTCTACGGAGCTGGCCGGCGGGGAGAGGCTCATTCTGATGTGGGATCCATCCTTGATGGACCACATGTGTCCTGTCTACCTCTGTCTACCTTTGAGGAGCAAAGCAGCAGCCGGGCAGAAGAGCAAGGCCACCCACCTTTGCACAGGTAGTAGGAGCCCACAAAGCTGGTCTTGGTGGGCCGGGGCCGGATTCGCTTCCAGGTCTGGTCCTCGGAGCTCCGGAGCCGGCCAAGCAGGATGTCCCGCTTGCACTTGTGCTCAAGACCCTCTCGGTAGGTGTAGTCGCCCGCCCTGGGGCCTGTGGGTACAGGGTGGGCAGAAACTATGATTCCAGAAGCAGAACCAAAGGGAGATGGCTGACAGGCACAAGCAGTGGGAATTGGCTCCCCTGCCTAGAAACCTACCTCCTTCACCTGAGCCTCCCACCACACCCTTCCCTGCCATATGCTCCCTCAAGGGCCCGGGCGGAAGGGAAGCCCTTCAAGGAGCTCTTTTTTGGAACCCACCCCCATTCCACCACCACCCTCTCTAGTGAGCCTAACCATTTCAGTGTTTCCTTAGAATGAAATATGACGTGCCTGGCAGAGCAGGTGCCCACATCACACACCCCTTCTTTTCCTGCCCTGAAATGGCATCGCTGGGATTCCTCCTCCCTCTCCTGTTCCTTCTCTTCCTGGTCCTCTCACATCTTCTGAACAAGGGTCTCCCCTCCCCAGACAATGGGGTGGGGGTCTCCTCAAAGAGACCAAGAGGAAAAAGCCTTCTTGGGGACCCCATGTGCCCTGGTTGCCAGCACCAGGCTGCTGGAGCCTTGTTGGCTTCCCCAGCACAGGGGCAGTGGACACGTGGCTCAGGGAGGCGAGGAAGAACTTTCACAGGCACAGCCAATCCAACAAGGTGGCTTTCAGCTCCCTGCCCCCACAGGACCATGGGTGCTCTGGTGGGATGACTCTCAGTCACGGGTGACACGTATGTGCCCAGGAAGAGTCTGCGGGAGGTCTTGTAATGGTTGGACGACAGCAACCAGATGACCTCTATGGCCTTATTAACTCCAACACCCCTGAGATGGAGAATTCTAGGTTGCTAAGATTTTAAACCCTGGAACCCCAAGAGAATATCATTCTAAAACTGTAGATTGTGGGATTTTAGCAAATGGAACACCATGAGTCTTAAAAAAGAGTCTAGAACTCAGAGAGTCCAGGTGTACTGAAAACTATCTACCAAACTCGGGTATTTTCTAAACTACTTCTTTTATCTCCCTTGGATCTGGAGACTGGGAGATGAGGAACTACATTTCCCAGAGTCCTTTGCTGCCTAAATTCTGGGCAAGGTTTGCATTCACCCAGTGAGATGAGGTGGAGCGTGAAGAGGTACAGGCTGCATTTCCTCTGGCAGATGTGCTTTTGTACCAGTAGCAGCCACTTGGACTCTGCATGCCACAGCCAGGTACCAGCCTCTGAGCAGCACCCCCAACTCCCGTATTATACCCGTCTGCTCAAAATCCCCGGAGCAGCTCCTGTTTCCTGCACTGATCTCTCACCGCTACACTAGGATTCTGTTATTCTACGCTCCTGAGATTCTCAGCATCTCTGGGCAGAGGGGTGGAGCCTGAAGGTGTGACATTACCTGTTTTGGGGTAGCAGAGCTGGCAGGCCTGCTTGAACTCGTGGGTGGCAGCCAAGGGGTTCTTGATGAGCAAGGCAGTGTTGGGCATGGAGGGCTCTGGCTGTGACAGGAGGGAGGTGGCCATCTTGAGCACTGGATGATGGCTGGAGCCACTGAGGCCAGACTGGGCACCAGAAGTGGGGGGCTGTGACCCCCATCCTACCCAAGAGCAGAACTGTATCCCAAGATCCCCCCTCCTCCTTTACCCTCCCAGCCAGGGAGCTCCTTGTAACATGATCCAAGAATCTACACTGGACCAGCCTAGTGCAGGTTCATGAGTGTCAGTGATCTTGGCCCAGAACCTTTCCTTGAGTGAAAGCCCAACATGAAAGCACAGAAATAGGAGTGGCCCCGATTGGGTCCTATGCACGTGCCCTCCCCAACCCGCAGCCTCTATCTCCCATGCCTCCACAGCTTTAACAGGTGGGGAAGGTGACTCAGAGAGGTTAGGCGACTTCCCTGTGCCACACAGCTACTGTTTAATACATGGTCAGGTGCTCTCGTACACTCAGAACCTGGCTGAGTCCTGAGGCCAGGAACATTACCAACCCTGGAGAAGTTACGCAGCCCCCCTGAGCCCCAATGTTCTTTTCTGTCAGACCCTGGCTCGGTTTGGAAGGGCTAGGCGTGACTACCTCTGGTCTCTCTGCCCTAAAGGGTACCCTCCTTGGGGGTGCAGCCCCTTGTCCCAGGCAGAGGGCTCACCCCGACTTGAGCCCCCAGCCACTCGTCTTCGACCCCCAGGAGGGCAGGTGATGCCTGATCCCTGACCCTTCTCACCAAGTCACTCACCGAGGGGGCTGGTTTCTGAGCGCCACTTGGGGGACGATGGTCCTGTGAGTTGGTATCTTCTGGGCAAGGAGAAGACACAGGGGGTCACCACCCTGCTCTGAAGAGCATGAGGGGCCTCCCCAAGGAATTTTCCCTCCATAGTCCTAACCCGGAGAAGCTTCCCAGGCCACACATCTGCTCCTATTCGTACTGATACCTCAACGCCACCTCCATGGCCGCTGCCCGGGGACAGAGAAGTGTCCCAGCTAGAGCATGTCCACCTGTGCTTGTACCTTCCACACCCCTACTGTCCCCAGGAGAAAGCTGACGCTCCTCAGCGTGGCTCACAGGCCCTGAGACCAGCTCAGGTCTCCCAAGTCCCAGCCACCCCCAACCCGGCCGACCACTTTGCTCATCTGTCTGTCCTTCCCTCACGCGGGCCTGGTCACGCTGCTCCCTCTGTTGGCAGGTGACCTTCTCCTTCAAGACCCCACTCAGCCATCCATCACCTCCTCCAGGATATCTTCCTTGTCCTGGAGGCTGAGTGAAGCCCTGCCTGTAGTCCCATTAATCCCCGTTGGCCATGAGTGGCCTGGGTTAGGTCTGATGGTGGAAAGCCGGTCCTGCAAGGGCCCAAATGTGCCTGCCCCATCTCTGGGACCCTGGGACCGAGCTCAGAGTGGTGCTGAAGAGCCCATGGCCTGGCAGCCCTTCCCCCAGGTTCAGGGTCATCCCCGTGGGATCCCACCAGCCTGGCCACCCCAGGGCCCTGCCACGCTGGGCAGAGACCACCGGGCTGCAATTCTGGAGTCCTAGACTGTCCCAGCACTGCTGTTTGATCTTGAACAAGACACCAGCCCCTCAGGCCTAAGCCCCATACTGTGCTAAATGCTGCGGGAGATGCAGCAGCTCAGAAGACATGGCCTTGATTGTGACAGTGTGCAAGGACCTGGGCTTTGGCCAAACACAGTCGTAATCCCAACTCTACTCTCCGATACTAGAGAGGGGACGGCACTTTGCAAACCCTCAAGGGGCGGGGGGTGACTGTGCCCACCCAGGCTCACCCATGAAGGAGTTGGGCTTGTCCAGGGAGCCCCGGGTCGACCCGAAGCTGTCCAGGGCGTCCAGCCGGGTCTCTGAGTATGGCAGCAGGTCCAGGGAGTCCAGTGTAGAGCCCGGGGGGTCGAGGGCATCCAGCACAGAGGCAGCCAGCTTCTTGGAGGGATCCATGACGAGGCCGAAGGAGGCAGGGGGCAGGGGGCTGGAGACGGGGATGGAGCCACCCACCACGGGCGGCAGCAGTGGGGTCCCGCCGGGGAACACAGGAATCAGCTGGGGCAGCTCGCTGGGCACACTGCTGCCAGGCAGGCCACCTTGGACCAGAGACTGCAAGGTGGGGAACAGCGGGAGCTGTCGGAGGAGGACTTGACCACCCGGGCCTGGGCATAGCTGGGCACTGTGGGTAGGCAAGCTGACCACTCTGTGCCTCAGCCCCGACCTGCCCCGTGGGGTAGAGCCAGGGAATTTCACCGTCCCTTCCGCCTGCCAATTCTGTAGCTCCACATTTCTATCCCAAGCAGGTCCCTTTTCCTCCCAAGGCCTGAGTTTCCCTCTGTGACATGGGGACGGGGCCTTCCCTCCACCTGCTGTGGGATGTGAGGATGAGGTAATGGGGCTCCAGGGGGAAGAGGGGTTCAGAGGAGCAGGAGGATGGCAGCAGGCTTACCAGCGAGTCCAAGAGGGTATCGAGCTCAGGACCGAAGACGTCTCCGTCAGAGAAGTCGTCCAGGCCCTCGGTACTAGGGAGGGACCTGCTGCTGCTGTCCAGGGGGGCCAGCAAGTCCAGAACATGCGGGAACAGGGGCATCATGGGGGTAGAGGGGAGGGGGGCTGGGGAGCCCCGCAGGTCCACGTAGCAATCTGTGGAGGGGGGTGGGTGGGCTCAGTAGCTGCAGGGGTGGGGAAGGTGCCCCAGGGCCCTGGGGTCCTCATCCAACACCGTCCCTCCTTTCTGCAGCTCCTGCCAGGAACCCGGCCTGTTCTGCAGGCCTAACCCCATTGGCAGAGGCTCAGCTGCAGTGAAGGAAGGCCACTACGGAGCAGAGAGGGTCCTTCAGTCCCCCAGTGTGTCCCTGATGAGCCTGGCGCAGTGCCTACATATCCTACTCTGCGGTAAGCAGTGCCCTCTCTAAGGGACACTTAAAGTGACCTTTCCTGGAAGCCAGCGAGGAAGAGAAGGGGAGAGACGGGCTCTGAGAGAAATGGACTCCCAGCGGGACAGCTGGCAGGACATGGGACCAGCGCTACCCCACTGGGAGGCTGCCCCTGCCCTCCCAAGCTGGGGGTGCTCTCCCCTCCCTGTGGGGGAGTCTTCCTGAACTCATTCTTTGCTTTCATGCTTCAGTGAGTGCCCAGGGCAGGGAGCCCTTAGGAGCCCCTGTCTACAAGGCTGGGTCTTGACGCCTCTCACCTCTCAGGGGTCTCGGGGAGTTGGGGCTGGACCCTTCCCAGGGTCCCATCTCCATCCCATCCCCATGTATCAGGGACTTTACCTGTTTCGATGTCATCTATGGACCCCAAACCATTGGAAGTTCCCTGTGGAGAAGAAGGACATGGCGGGTTAGGCAGATGTAGGCTGGGCACCGCTACTGTTGGCAAGAGGGCAGGACCCTGCTCAGTCCCCTCTAGCCACCCTCGTCTCCTGGCTGTTCTTCCCACACATTAGGCACATTCCTGCCTCAGGGCCTTTGCACTGGCTGTTCCCTCTGCCTGGTTCCCCAGACCTCCTTACGGCTTATCCCTCATCTCCTTTAGGTCTTTACTCAAGTGCCTCCATCTCACTGAGGCCTTCCCTGCTTATCGTTTAAAAGTGCAACCCTCTAGGGGAAGCCGGGATGGCTCAGTGGGTTAAGCACTCACTTTGCAGTCCCAGGGACCGAGGATCGAATCCCGGCCCTGGCCTGTGTGGACCCATATGCTGAACTGGGGAGTCCCCCCAGTTCAGTTCTCACCGGTATGAGACCCCGACCCAGTTCCTGCCCTGTGCAGCCCCGCCCACCTGTGGAATGAAACTATGTGGAAAAACCAATGATGTGCAACTATGGAGACTGTTCTGGGCCCTCACCCTTCTCTCTCTGTCGCTGTCTCTGTATCTCTCTCTCTCTCTCTCTCTCTCTCTCTCTCTCTCTCTCTCTCTCTCTCTCTCTGTCAAAAACAATACAACAATAAAAATAAATCTTTAAAAAGTGCAGGGGAAGCTGGGATGGCTCAGCGGGTTAAGTGCTTGCTTTGAAGCCCTGGGGACTGAGGATCGAATCCCGGCCCCAGACCTTGCGGACCCATATGCTGAACTGGGGTGTGCCCCCAGTTCAGTTCTTGCTGGGGTCTATGTTGGAGCCCCCGGTGCAGTTCCTGCCCTGCGCAGTCCCATGCCCACCTGTAGAGTGAAACTATATGGAAAACTAATGCTGTCAACTATGGAGACTGCTCTGGGCCCTCCCCCTTCTCTCTGTCTCTCTCTGTCTCTCTGTCTGTCAAAATCAATAAAATAAATCTTTAAAAAAAAAAAAAAAAAGTGCAACCCTGGGAAGCCGGGATGGCTCAGTGGGTTAAGCGCTCACTTTGCAGCCCCAGGGACCCAGGATCGAATCCCGGCCCCGGCCCATGAGGACCCACCCATATGTTGAACTGGGGAGTTCCCCCAGTTCAGTTCTCTGTCTCTGTATCTCTCTCTCTGTCAAAAACAACAACAACAACAACAACAACAACAAAAGTGCAATCCTCTGATGTCACCCCAATAAATTTAACAAAAAAAAGAAAGAAAAGTGAAACCCTCTCCCAATAGCCCCAGCTCTTACCTTACCTTTTGTTTTTTGGCTTTTTTGTTTACCTCTCCCAATTAGGCTAAGTTCTACAAAGGTAGGGCTCTATGGCTGCTTCTTCCTCTGCTTCATACCCAGTGCCTAAGTCAAGTATTTGCTGGGCACACAGAAGCACTCAATAATTATCTTCTGAACAGAACCAATACCTTCCCAACGCTCTTATGACGAAGGCCCAGCTCCTCTCTTCTGTTCCAGCCCCTCCCCCCTCCACTTGGTCCCTACACACTCTAAATTCCTCCCAGCCCCAGGGCCTTTGCACATACCTTCCCCTCTGTCTGGAAGGCTATTTTACCCGTGCACCCTGCCCCTGCCCCTGCCCACTCCTCAACCTTAAAGGTCGCCGATGTCCCGTCTAAATCAGGCCTCCCATGTCCAGTGGCCCATGGCTCCCCACACTCTGCCTTTGTAGGTCTCATCATGGTTTGTAACCAGAAATGATCAGACTAGTGTCTACCTGGACCAGGAACTCTTTGAGGGCAGGGACGCCACTCATTTGGTTACCCATGTACCCAGCCCCAAGCTCATTGCTCAGCACATGCGGATGAGGTGAACTCAGACAAGTCACCTAACTTCTCTGTACCTGTTTCTGTGTGATAGGGGATAAATAGTACATCCTTCAAGGCACTGTTATGAAATTATTTACAATTGTTCACTCATTCATTCACTGCTAAGGTCTGAACGTTTGTTACTCCAAAATCATATGTTGAAATTCTAACCCCCAAGGTGATAGTATTAGAAGGTGTGGGCTTTGGGAGGTGATTAGGTGGTGAGAGTGGAGCTCTCATGAATGGGGTTAGTACCCTACTAAGAGACCCCAGAGGTTACAATTAGAAGGCACCTCTATAAACCAGGATGTGGGTCCTTACCAGACACCGAATCTGCCAGGGCCTTGACCTTGGACTTCCCAGTTTCCGGAACTATGAGATAAGTGCCTGTTGTTTATAAGTCACCCAGGCTATAGCAGGCTGAACAGACTAAGACATTCATTTTTTTTGTTTTTTTGAACATCCAATATGTGCCAGGCTAATGATTTCTGGTTATAAACCACGATGAGTGCTATACAGGCTGATCCGCCTCTGCCTCCCTTGCAGCCTGAGAGGTTCCCAAAGCCCAGGACATGCCTAACTCAACTATGGCCCAGTGGCCAGCCCAGGGCCAAGAAGGGGTTGCCTAGGAGCATGGTGAATGAATGAATGAATGAATGAATGAAAGTTACTTAACACTCTAGAGGGAGACCCGTTGCTGCCTTGCTGTGTGACACTGGCCAAGTCCCCTGCTCATTCTGTGCCTCAGTCTCCCCTTATGCACAATTAGAAGGCAGGACACCGTGTTCATCACCATGCTCACAGCCTGTTCCTCATCTTCCAGAAAGCCTCCAAGTTCACTGAGCAAGCAGTTCCCACGTGACAAGTAATGGCAGAGTCATGAGCAGGGCCCAGCCCACCACAAGGCCTGGGTGGTCTGGTCCCACATGCCTTCCTTAGCTCCACCCTTCCTGCTGCCCCTGTGCTCTTTCTCAGGGGTCCATGAGTGAGGTTACCCTTGACGGTTCCCCTGCAGTGATCACTCCCACCAGCAGCAGCCATGGTATGTCCCCACACTTTGAGGCATGTCTTGGGAGGTAGAAAGCAGTATGTCCCAGAGCTGTCCTCATGAGCCTGACTCAGGCCCAGGCTCAGTTACCCTCTCTTCCCAGGGCAGTTGCCTGGCTCACAGCAGTGGGGACAAGGATAGACTGAGGCCAGCCCTTCAGCCCGATGTCCCTATACCCACTGCCTGAGATCACTTATACCCCAGAGAGTGAATTCAAAGCTCATGATGGATGAACCATGAGAGACTGTTCCTGGAGGCGGGGAGGGAGGCTTGGGGGCCTGGCCCCATCCTACCTGATCTGCCATGCCAGCCGCAGTGCCGTTACTGAGCAGAGAAAAGGTTTCCAATTCCTGCCAGAGATTGGAGAGAGGTGGGAAGAGATGAAGATTCTGGAAAGATGCTCAGGGTCCCATTAGTAGGGTGGCAGAGGGGCCCCAACACAGGCGGTCGGGCTCCCTGCCCCCAGGCCTGCCCAGAGTCACCTGCACTGTCTCTCTGGGTCACGTTCAAGTGTTTTCTTCCTGCAACCACGACCTGCACAGAGGACCGACATGCACACACTCCTACTGTGTACCAGGCACTGTGCCAGGCGCCATGTCATTCTCTCATGTTGATTCTCCCATGAGCCCTCTAAGGTGGGCACAACTGTCCCACAGTCCAGGTGTGGAAAACAAGGTAGAGAAAGAACTAACTTGCTCAAGGTCACCGTAGAGATGCTAGAACCATATGCTTTACTAGCACAGCTTCCTGGCACACAGTAGGTGCCAAGTGAAAATGCATGGATTTGAATGAGACAAACGGATACCAACATGTCAAACATACAGCATACAGGGGTTACTTGAGAACACAGGGATGAAGGACAGCAGTGCCCACTCAGGCCATCTCCCGGGTATTGAAGTCGGCCAGGGCCAGGGAGAGAACGGGTTTTCACAGCTGGTGTTAAAATCCTAAGATGAGCTGGAAGCTTTGGCTATTCTTTCCTTTCCCAAAAGGTTTTCTGAAAGTCATTCCAGGGCTTTCGACCAAAGATGATCACCTACCGTCACTCCCCTCTGCCCTGGCCACCCCTCACTCCTCCCCAAGGTGCCTGGTCCACTCTTCAGATCTCCCCACTCCATCCCACCCACCCCCAAGCACCCAGAGCCCACCTACCTGGGGTCTCTTATACGCCTTCCGAACTCGCAGCCCAAGCTTCTGGGCCAGCTCCTGACCAAGCTGAGTTACACTTTCATCCTGGGAAGGCAAGACATAGGATGGAGCGGGTTAATCCGCTGGCTCACGAAGCTGTGCTGTCGACACCTTGTGCAGCCCTGCCAGGGGGCCCACCCTCACCCCATGTTACAGACAAGGAAGCCAGCCCCCGGGAGAGGACCCTGGCTGCCCAAGTCACACAGCTAGAGCATGGTGGGGCTGGGGCCAGACACCCACATTTGCACTTCTTTTATTGTGGGGAGGGGAAAAGAATAATTTGTTTACTTTAATATTACTTGCATCTTTTTATTCCCATAATTCAGCAAGGAACAGTGTCACCGTGGAAGGCTGAAATGTTACAGAGAGAGTGAGTGTTCCCCTGGATCACCCCACTCTCACCCGAGGTTCCTCCCCAGTCTGATGTCTTTTCCTACAGATCTTCCCCAGGAATTTATGGGTACACATATGGACCTATAAAATGTTCAGTGTTGCACTGGGGGGATTTTCTTTCTCTCTCTCTCTCTCTTTTTTTTTTTACATATGTGGGATCATATTATACCTATTATTCTTTTTTTTATTTTTTTATTTACTTATTTTTGACAGAGAGAGAGAGAGAGAGAGACACAACTGAACTGGGGGAGCTCCCAGTTCAGCATATGGGTCTGCACGGGCCGGGGCCGGGATTTGATCCCCGGTCCCTGGTGCTGCAAAGTGAGCGCTTAACCCACTGAGCCATCCCGGCTTCCCGTATACCTATTATTCTATAACTTGTTTATTTCACCAATGTCTTGGAACTCTTTGCAAGTCATGCATTGTGCACAGGCCCAAAGGAGCGAGGACGTGTGAAGTTTAGAATGCGCCTGGCCCATGGCTAGGGCTCAGTAACAGCATTCTTTCCTCCCTCCAAGCCTGTATTACTGTGCGGGATGCACCATGTGCCAGCCACAAGCTAGAGGCCAGGAATGCCAGTTGCAGGGCAGACGGGGCCCAGGCCTCACAGAGGCTCCTGTCTAGTGGGGGAGACCCAGCAGCAAACAAAGAGGAGCTGTGGTCCAGGCAGCAAAGGGGCAACAGGGATGCTGGGACATCCTGTGTACTTGTCACCTCTCCCACCTCACTGATGAACTCCTAGAGCCCAGGGCCAGGGTCTGGGTCATCCTAGTAGCCAGATGGTATTTTCCCAGAGGCAGGAAAACAGAGGAATTCTTCAAAGTCCTCATCTGGGTACCAGACCTCAAGCTGCACCCCATCCCAGGAGCGGGTAGCCATGAGAACTGGATGTGGACCTGCTGTGAACACTAGAAAATGCAGTACGGATTGGGGACAACTGTCATAAAAAGGTTCCCAATGGGAACTAAACGCAATTGGGGAAGCAAGAATAAGAAGCAAAAAGTAAAATAACAATGTTTTCTGAATGCTGTGTCCAGCCATTGTGCCAACTGCCTTGTGTGATTTTCCGATTCCACCGTCCGCACAGCCCTAAGCCCTGTGCCCTAGCTGTGACACTCGGGAAGTTCCTTTCTCCCAACTTTAAAATGGTAACTGTTTCTACCTCAAAGGGCTGTTTTGTTGCAAGTGTGTTACTACAATGTATCTTTAGCAACAGCTAGCACACCATCAGACCTGAGTGCTAATATCAGCCTGGGGAACTTCACACCATGGAGGACGAAACCTAAGCTCAGAAAGATGTGGTGGGTTGGCTCAAGTGAGGACCGATGCAGAGGGCTGGCCCCAGGCCTCAGGGCCTGGCCCCTGGTGTGGACACAGAGCCGCACTCACGTGGGGCAGGGCGAGTGAGCAGCGGCTGCTGCACTCATAGGCCTCCTTGTGGCGTCCCAGCTCGTTGAGGGCACGTGCCTTGCGGAACAGCGCCCGGATGTTCTCACCGTCCAGGCTTAGTGCCTTCTCGCTGTCCTCCAGCGCCTTCTCATACAGGCCCTGCGCAGAGGAGCAGCTGGCTCAGAGGTCAGCACCTACCACCCTCCTTCCCCAGGCCTTCTGCCCCTACCCAACTGGGATGGAACGTGTGGGAGGACCCGGCTCAGAGAAGGGGCTCCAGAATGCAAGGAAACGGCTCTGGTGCTCACACTCTGGTCAAGGGCACCTGTGTGTCCAGCTGAGGAGTCTGCCAACAATGGGTACTGGCAGGTCACTGGAGGGGAGGCACCTTCATGCTCTACAGTGATGAGCTTGGTCACTCAGACATGTCTATTTTATATCTGCCTTCGGTTCAGAACACCATAGACTGAGAGTAATAAAGGCACATCCAAGAGGAAGTGCAACTGTGAAGGCAGCCAGCATACACAATGGAGTGTGAGCAGGCCTCTGGTAGACTTGTTTTTCCAGAACATCCACTGTGGATTGCAGAGGTATCCCTGGGGCCTCTACAGAGCCCACAGCACACAGCCTCCCACAGGCTCCGGTGAGTGATCGAGTGAGTGCGTGAGCAGGACAGGGCAGAGGAGGAGGCTGCAGCTCTGACGAGGAGCAGCGTCCAGGAGGGAGGAGCAGGAGAGCTCAGAGGTTTGCAGAAAAAGGCAGATCTGTGAGCAGCAGTTCTCAGCCCCAACGCGCAGGTCACCTGGAGACTCTAACTTAATCCATCTGGGGTGGGGCTGAGGTACCAGGTCGTTAAAAAACTTTTCTTGTTATGTATTAGTACTTTAAAAGCCCTCCAGGGCATCTGGTGTGCTGTCAGGTTGAAAGCCAAGGGAGTAGATGGAGAGTCAGGCAGGACACCAGGAGCCGACCTTGTAGAAGCTCCCTGGGGTCGGGGGAGGTCTGGTCAGGGCGGGGGCTGTGGGAGAGGAAGGGGCCTGCCAGGCTCACCATGGTGAAGTAGCAGGCGGCCCTGTTCACATGCAGCTTGCACAGCAGCTCCCGGGGCAGGGCCACCTGGTCAGAGGCGGCGTAGTCGGCCACGTTCAGCCCCTCCATGTACTGCACCAGTGCCTGTTTGTAGTCCTTCTCCCGGAACAGGTCATTGCCCTCGGCAAACAGGTTCTGTACCAGCTTGAGCAGAAAGGCCTGCCGGGGGTGGGGCAGCGGGGCTCAGGGGGCTTTCTCCACCCAGGGCCCCCTCACGCTTTCCCAGACAGCCCTGCCCTTTACCTTCCCCAGCCCCGCACCTGACACTTACCTCATATTCTTCTTGCTTTAGGGGTAGTGTCGACCTAGCAAGAAAAGGAGAGGGACAAGGTCAGGTGAGCCTAGGGGTCCCAGCCAGAGATCACACCTGCAGCTTAAGGCCTCAGATGTCAGCTTGTGGGTTGGGGTGAGGGGGCAGCAGTTTTCTCCCTGAATCGACACCATGCTTCCATTTCCGATGAAAGGGTGGGAGAAAGGCCTGGCGTTTGCCCCAGGGGCCAGCAGCCAGGCCCTACCTACCAGGAGCAGTGTGGAGAGAACAGACCAGCTGCAGCCCCAGCCACTTGCCTTTGGCCTAAGAAGCCAACCCTCGGGGAATGGTACCAAAACTCCACCTCAGGTCCTCTTCTCCAGTCCCTGCCCACAGAACACACATTACCCCAACCAACGCCCGGTACACTCAGAGCCTGTCAAGCCCTCATGCCAGACTCAACAGAGAAGATGTGGTCTTGGGTACCCTTTCTTCTCCTGTGGCCAAAAACACACCAGCTCAGTATGAAAGAAAACGTCAGCCCAGGAGAACTGAGGCACATCCATCAGGTTGAATGGCTGAACTGGAAGGGAAACCGGAGTTTATCTCCTGGTTCCTCATATCACAGAGGGGAAAACAGACATTCAGAGAGGGGCAGCGACTTGCTCAAAGTTACACAGCAGGCCAGCATCAGAGTCTGAGCCAGAGTGCAGGGCTGAGGCTCTTTCCACTGCCCAGAGCTGCCGCCAACACTTGAGCAAGAAAGAGCTGCCTAAGTGAGTGAGTGAGCAGTGGTGAGAGGAGATACCAAGGGTCTCCTGTGTGGGGATGAGGTGTCCCTGATGGTGACTGTGGGATTCCCAATCCCACCCTCTCACTGGCCTCCCCACCATCAGAGACCAGGGCGTGTCCCTCCATACTGCCCCAGCCCAGGCCACCATCGCTATCCTCCTAACTGGTCTCCCACCTCCAGCCTCCCCCTTTTGAGCACCAGCCTCCCCTTCAATAGGTCACACCCTGTTTCAAAGGTCCCCTCATCCTAGTGTTTAAGGCCCTCCACAAGCCCGCACCAACCCACCTGGCCAAGTTGCTTTATGGTTCCTACAATGCTCTGCACCAGAGGTGCCCACCAAACAAGTCTGCATGTGAGAAAATAGTAATTTTACAAGGAGCAGGTCCTACTGTGTTATCCTGCACAGCGGTCCCTTAGGAGGCCAACATATGGGTCCCTGGAGGCTGTCCTATTGCTAAACCTTCTCATAATCCCCCTATGAAAAGGAGAAGGGGAACAGAGCTAACATCTACCCCAAGCACAACAGCCCTGCGAGGGCCGCAGCGTTATCTCCGCTTATCTCCGCTTCGTGGGAACAGGGACCATCCAGGAAGCAAAGAATTGGGATGCAGGCTTGGAGGTCCAGCTCCACAGAAGTCAGAGACTTCAGTTCAAGCCAGAATTCTTACAAAGGACAGTATTCTCCAGGCTCACCCCGCTCACCAGACTGTGCTCTGAGAAATACGTGAGCACTTCCCCAAATCAAGGCCCTCCCGCAAATGGAAGAAAACTGGTTCTCGGTGAAGAGAGAGCAGTGGGCCACAGCTCTGTGGGCCAGGCCTGAGCCGGGCACTGACTGCACAGCAAGCTGAGGAAGGAGAGTGTTGTGTGAGTGTAAACGTGGGCTCTGTGAGAGCAACGCGGACCCCACGTGTGAAAGGGACCCGGTGTGTGGGGAAGAGGCTGGTCGTGTCTTACTGGTCTGAGAGAGGCACTAAAATTGGGGAGTTTTTATGAGGGTATGTAAATGCAAATCTCAGTTTTGTGGGGAGTCTTATTTAAGAAAAGAACAGAGTTGCTAGGGAGCCTTCCAAGTAACAGAAGGGACCAGTGCAAGTGAGGGCCCCAAAGCTTACACTTCATTCATGTCATGTTAGATAGGCCTCAGAGGCTCTATTTCAGAGACGGAAAAGAAAAGTGGTAGGAAAAGTATTTTGTGTATAAAAAAACAAAATGGTCTCTGTCTCTGTATCTCTCTCTCTCAAAAATAAATAAATAAATAAATAAATAAATAAAACAAAATGGGGGAAGCTGGGGATGACTCAGTGGGTTAGGCACTCACTTTGTAGCCCCAGGGACCGAGGATCAAATCCTGGCCTGGGCCCATGAGGACCCATATGCTGAACTGGGGAGTTCCCCCAGTTCAGTTCTCACCAAGGTGAGACCCCGGCTCAGTTCCTGCCCTGTGCAGCCCCGCCTACCGTGGAATGAAACTATGTGGAAAAATCAATGATGTGCAACTATGGAGACTGCTCTGGGCCCTCCCCCTTCTCTCTGTCTCTGTCTCTGTATCTCTTTCTCTCTCTGTCAAAAACAATAAAAAAAATAAATCTTAAAAAAAAAGGAAACAAAATGAAAAAGAAATATGCCATGTGGGGTACTGGGCAGCATATAATGGAAAGAAATGTGGTTTTGGAATCAGGCAGGCCTGGGTTAGAATTCTGTCACTTAATAGCTGTGTGACTTTACTCAAGTTCCTTATCTCTGAACCTCGGCTCTTTCATCTGCAAAATGGAGATAAGACCACTGACTTTACTGGGCTGTTGTGTGAAGATTAAAAAGATGATGGATGTGAAAGGCCCAGCAGAGCCTGAAAGATGTGCTCATTAAGCAAGGACTATTGATTTATTATAAGATGTGCTCATGCAGGCAAGAGGATTAACAAGCCAATGTGGAGTCTGAGGATAAAATACACTGGGCAAGACTGAAGAGTAACCAGGGTCAGGGAGCGTGTGTGCGTGGGGGTTCATGGCACACACGTGGGGTTCACAAATCCACCCCCAGGGCCCCCTGCATGTGCTAGGAAGGGAACAAGACAAGGAGAGCTGGAGAGAGGGAAGCTGTGTGTGCTTCGGGCGACGCCTTAGGAGGACCCACCCCCAGCGCACACTCACTGAATGAACTGCAGCCCCTTCTCGATGTCCGCCTTCCGTCTCTGCCTCTCCATCAGTCTCTGGAGGAGAGAATAAGTAATCCATCAGTTAGTCCACAGGGACCTGTGGCCATCTGCCTCCCCCGCCACCATGTACGCTTTCACTCTGACTCTCATCCCATTTCACAGGTACAGAGGGGAGTGACTGAGAGCAGTGACCTGTCTCAGGGTCTTCACAGACAGTCCACACCGGGCCACGCAGCTCCTACCCTCCACGCCCACATCCCACTGGATTCTGCCTTTGATGGGCAAGGGGCTGCATGAAGGCCACCTGCCCTTATCCACACATGGCTTGCTTGGACTGCAGTACTGCACGGGGCACCCTCAAGTTCAAGAAAACAAACTGTTTTACAATTAAAGTCAGTCTGGGGAGAAGAGACATAGACAACACAAAATAATGCCAATGATCATAGCTACAACGTAGCACCACGTACTGTGCCAGGTACTGTGTGTAAGGATCTTATTGAACGTTTCCACAGCACAGTGAGCCAGGTGTCGTTCTGTCCCCATTTCACCAAGGATGGGCTGAAGCAGCTCGGGGAGTCCCTGTCATGAGCTGGCATGAGCTGAGGCAGGATTTGAACCTGGGCCACCCTCCAGCAGCCTCTCCACTCGGCCCTACATGCACCATCTCCATAAATGGTGGTAAAAGAAATAGATGAATATCAACTCATCCTACTCAGACTTACTATAGATAAGAATTAATAAGTGTTGAATAAATAGATGAGAAAAACTGACACTGAGAGACATTAATAATCAGATAATCATATTTAAAAAAAAATTTTTTTTTGACAGAGACAGAGACAGAGAGACAGAGAAAGACAGAGAGAAGCGGGAGGGCACAGAGCAGTCTCCATAGTTGTACGTCATCAGTTTTCCACATGGTTTCATTCCATACAGGTGGGCAGGGGCTGCGCAGGGCGGAAACTGGGCTGGGGGCCTCCTGCATGGGAGGCATGTTCCCTCGAGGCAGGAGCCAAACCGGGGGCCAAGAACCAAACTGGGGGCCTCCAACCGGGGAAACACATCCCAGTTCAGCATATAGGTTCGCATGGGCCAGGGCCAGGATTTGATTCTCAGTCCTTGGGGTTGCAAAGTGAGCGCTTAACCCACTGAGCCATCCTGGCTTCCCTCAAATAGTAATATTAACATTTGCTAAGTGGTTACCACGTACCAGGAGCTGTCATGATCACTTTACACGTAATACCTTCCTTAACCATTACCTCCCACACAATGCTGTGAGATAGGGATGGTTATCATACCCATTTTGCAGAGGAGAAAATAGGCACAGAGAAGTTAAGTGATTTGCCCAAAGTCACACAGCTGGTACACGAGGGATCTGGGATTCAAACTTAGCAGCCTGGCCCAAGTCCACACACATCACTATCACCCTTACTGTTGTCCATTAGACAAGCAGTCAGATGCACCAGCCAAGACCCACTCAGCCTGCCCTCAGGCTCAAGTCTCCCCTGCCCCCAAAATAATCCTTTCCCAGGTCCTAAATCCCCCTTTGACTGTTGCGAAACCTCTCCTCCCTTTCTTGGTTGGATTTCATGAAAGACATCTACCTAATCTCCACATCCTCACCTCCCAATCCACTCTCCAACTCCACTCCCAGTCCACCCAGTGCTTGCCAAGGCTCTCCCCAGCCCAGGGGCCGCCTCGCTGCCGAGTCCAGTAGAGGGACAGTTTTTCACTCGCCTTTTCTGGGACTTGTGACTTCATCTGCCAGGTCCTCACACCTCTGATTATTTCTGTTCCATCTGTTAGGGGTTCCTCCTCCTCTGCCCCAGTCTCAAGACCAGTGCACCAAGCTTTCATTTAAAGGACAGTGCTCCTGCCCACCTCACTCTGCATGCTCTCCCCAGATGAACTCTTGCATTTCGTGATCTCATGAGTCATGTTGATGACTCACAAATCTATTCGTCCTGCCGGGCTCATCCCCTCCCCAATATTTCAGATTCATATCTTACCTTCTGAGCAGTGCTACCTGGATGTCCACCACCCAGGCATGACCTTCCTGCCTTGCCTAACCCTTAGCTACCCCACCCCCGCTAACACACACCTAACCAACTCCCATTCATCCTCATAACCCAGCTCAGATGCCCCTGTGTGCATAAAGTCCTCTCTGGTGCCCAACCCTAGCTGGGTTGGTTGCTTGTCCAACTCAACACATTTCAGACTTAACTCAGCAGTTCCTCCCTAATTCTGCTTCTCCTCCATTAACCCCCAACTTTAGTCAGAGCTCCAAATGCCTTCCTGTTCTCAATTTCCAACTCTTTCCACCTTGACCTCCAAAACATTTCTCCACTCTCAGCTCCTCCCATCATCTCCAAACCACTGCTATCTATCTCTCAAGCCCTCCCATCTCTTGCCAGCAACCTCCAATGAGCCCCCGCCCATCTGCTGCCAACTGGTGGTCAAGAGTATCTGTCTAACTCACATGTCTGTCACTCCCCAGCTCAAAACCACACACAAATGAATGTAGGTTTAAAAAGGTAAAAACTGAATGCATTCTGTAACCTAGTAATGTACCAATGCCAATTTTCTGGTTTTGATAAGATACAACTATATATCACCATCAGGGGAAGCTGGGAAACTCTGTACTATTTCTACAACTTCCTGTGAATAAAAAGTTAAACAGGGGAAGCCGGGATGGCTCAATGAGTTAAGCGCTCACTTTGCAGCCCTGGGGACCGAGGATTGAATCTCAGCCCTGGCCCGAGTGGACCCATATGCTGAACTGAGGGGTGCCCCCAGTTCAGTTCTCACCGGGGTGAGACCCCGGCCCAGTTCCTGCCCTGTGCAGCCCCGCCCACCTGTGGAATGAAACTATGTGGAAAAGCCAATGATGTGCAACTACAGAGACTGTTCTGGGCTCTCCCCCTTCTCTCTGTCTCTGTATCTCTCTCTGTCAAAAACAATAAAAATAAATCTTAAAAAAGTTAAACAAATGAAACCCTCCATGACAGACACTAGCAAGCTGCTCCTGTGGGGCACACAGCACTGCGGGTCATGGCCCGAGGCCCAGCCTGGAATGTCACTTTCCGGCAAAGTCCAACTACTGGCTTCCCAGCCAAGCTGCCCACTGTCTGGAACAGCCTTCACAGCCCTGCTTCCCTCCCAACCTGGCCAGTGCCCCATGCTCTGTAAAGTTCAGCTGGGGTGGCTCCTCTACCAGGAAGCCTGCCTTCCCCGACCCTCACTGGGCACAGCACCGCAAGCTCAGCACAACCAGCGCACTTATCCTAGCTAACCGCAGTTATGTGCTTGCATCCTCTCTCTCCCTAAATGAGCTCCTTGAGGGCAGAAGCTGCACCTGATTCATCTCTGGGCAGCACAGAGAAGCCAGGCTCAGCAACCTGTTCTGAGGAAGTGTTGTCTCACAAATCCTAGAAAAACAGTGTATTTCAGTCTTCTACCAGTTATTGTTCTAGGAACTTTAAAGTTTTTATTTATTTATTTTATTAATTTTTTGACAGAGAGAGATAGAGAGACAGAGAGAGAGAGAACTGAACTGGGGGAACTCCCCAGTTCAGCACATGGTTCCGCACCGGCCAGGGCTGGGATTCGATCCTCAGTCCCCGGCGCTGCAAAGTGAGCGCTTAACCCACTGAGCCATCCCGGCTTCCCCAGGAACTTTAAATATAATACTTAATCCTCACAACACCTTGTAAGAAAAGTTCTATTGTCATCCCCATTTTACAGATGATGAAACCAAGGCACAAGGAGGTGAAGTAACCTGCCTGAATTAGTGACAGCTGGGATGTGAACCCTAGAAGTTTGGAATTTGGAGCCCACCTAGCCACCTCCCAATCCAATGGTGCTGCTCCCCATCCCCACAGGATGGATGCCTTCAGCCACATCTCACGCTCCACCCACTCAGCACTCACCTGCCCCAGGTTTCAGGAAAGAGCGCTCGAAGTCAGTGCAGATTGCACACCCGCCACACACATGCACTACCTGAGGCTACATCACCTTCCAAGATCCCTGCCACTTCTCCTAACTCACAGCACAGAGCAGAGCAGGAAAGGATTAACTTCACCATCCCCAAACTCACCAGTCAGCGTTCCATGTCTGCACTGAACCCTTCCCCTTAGACCAGGGATTCCCAACCCCGTTTTGTGTGCGCCCGCCATTATTTGACTGCATCAGAAGTTTTTCATAAACACTAAGTAAAACTATAATTTATTTTTATACATTTGTTAGCATTTTAAAATATTGTTTGAGTATCTGCACAGGTTTATTATATGTGTTGGTATGTTTGCGATATCGTATGTAGAAGTTTGTCCCTAGCTTTCGCCTTTGTACATGTCGCGTCTTGTTTAGCCGCTGCACCTTTTAAACTCTCCTCCACCCAACCGGGACACGCGACGTTGCCATTTTCATTGCAGTTGCTGGACTGATCGGGTCGTGACGGTTAGCTAGGATCACAGTGTTTTGATATATTCGATTTTAAATGAACTAAAAGCGAGGTAGGTCATCTATTATTATGGTGGTAATTTGATATGATATTGTAGTTCTATAACTATTTTTATTTTTATTATTTTAGTCCTAAAATGAGTGGACCAAATAAGAGAAAACGAACCTATAGTTTTAACACAGACTGGGAGGAATCATATTGTTTCATTAATTTAAAAGGTAAATGTGTTTGCCTGTTGTGTGGCAGTAGTATTGCGGTGCCGAAAAAACATAATGTTGAACGTCACTTTCAGACAAGTCATACCACTTTTGATACGAATTATCCACTTAAATCTGAAGTAAGAAAGAAAAAATTAATCAACTAAAATTAAGTTTAACTACTCAACAGACTGTTTTCATTAGACATGTGGAAAAATCTAAAAAGGCAACCATTGCTTCTTTCAAAATTTCTCACATGCTCGCAAAGAAGAAAAAACCTTTCCAGGATGGTGAATTGTTAAAAGAAGCATTTCTGACTGCCGCCGATTGTTTGTTTGAGGAATATTCTAACAAGCGTGAGATTATGTCGGCGATACAAGACCTACAGTTGTCAAATAACACAGTCACAAGAAGAATACACGCAATTTCAAAAGACTTGCAAACTCAGTTAAAGAC